>JBAWJQ010005590.1:0-129271 GCA_037783105.1 Bactrocera zonata | reverse complement strand
AAATCTCATCGCCAGTTATAATGCATTTCATGACACCCTGGTAGTCGGAAGGCATCGTTTCACACACTTCAACGCCACGCCTTTTTTCCAAAAAATTCAATGTTTTCGGTACCAGTCGCGATTTGACGCGCTTGAGACCCAAAACATCCTCCAAAATGGTATTGGCTGAGCCTTACGATATGCCAACTTCATCAGCAAGGTATCTTATTGTTAATCGACGGGTTTTCAACACCAAATCTTTGATTTCTTGAACGTGAGCTTCGTCGGTTGAGGTTGATGGTCGCCCTGGACGCTCTTCGTATTCGACACGTTCACGGCCGGCTTGGAACTCACTATACCACTTGTAAACATTTTTTTTAGACACAGCCTCATCACCAAAGGCTTTCTGCACCATCCTCAACGTATCCGCAGCAGAAAATTGATTCCGTAAACAAAATTTAATGCAAATTCTTTGCTCAACAAATTTCGACATCGCAAAAAACGAAAAACTCACTTTTAGCAGCTCACAAAAGGACACGTACCTCAAACACTAATGAATATTTTGACATGAAATTTGACATAAATGTGACTGACTGTACTACCAACCTAAAAAAAATAATTCTCCAAATCCTTTGACGCGCGCAGTTTAAATTCAAATGTCACCTTATTTTTTGGGCACAGTAGTACATATGTATATTTATAAATGCACGTAGATTATTTAAAAAAATGTTAATTCTTATTTCTTAAAAAAATAAAAGAAAATGGAAAATCATTAGTCATCAACTGCAATAATTTCTACGTGAACAAAGAAACATTTTTAATTTGTTATGCGTAACTAATCAAATATGCTTTTTAGATCATGTACATGTACAGTATGTACATATGTATATATTTATATCTAAAATTTATGCTTGTAGTGCAAATAATAATAGATTTGTAAATCAAAGCTTGGAATTAAAGATAACACAGTCAACTGTACGCATTTATATGCACACACATACACACTAGCATTATAAGAATCTTTAATTAATAAAACTGCAGCCGTTTAACCGACATTTACATATGTGTGCATAGTTATACATATGTGTATGTGTACAAATGTCAAATAATGCGGATAAGCAAATAAACAGTTTTAATGAAAAATCTACGCATGGCCGAGGTAATTTTCTAGCCAAACTGGGATATAAAAGCCATGATAATCGCTAGCGACAACAATTTAAAACGAAAATTGAAACGAAAAAGTTGCAAAGTTAAAACGAAAAACTTGTATTCCAATTGTTTGTCGGTTTTTGAATTCCAGTCAAAACTTAGTATGAAATTTTTAGTAATTTTAGCATTATTTTGCGCTGTTGTAGCGGTAAAGGTAAGCTTTTCTAAAGGCGATCACTTTTGTAATACATACACCCACTGGTGTTCATAACCTCAAACCGAATTACTTGCATTTCTATGAATATATAAACATTCTATAAATATATAAAAGTTTATGAACATAATTCAGCCATAAACTTTCGTACATAACCTTAAATGCGTACATTTTAATCACAAACTCACCTTTCAGGCACAACTCAATCTTGGTTTGGGCTTAGGTATCGGGCGAGCTGGCCCACCGCCGCCGGAGTTTTTCCAAAATGTCATTCTCAATGCAGAAGCACAGAAAGTTCTCGCAACTCCCAGTTTACCCGCTGATTTACAACAGCGTGTACAGGACACACTGAGCAATTCTGAATCCGGATTCAATAATTGCAGTACCCTGACCACATTGCCCTGGTTTCAAATGCGTTGCGTTGCTTTACAACTATCGAAGTCTAAAGCTGAATTGAAGGCCATAGATGACGAAGCAAAAGCGAGGGCCCAGGCAGCTGCAACAGCGGAAGCAAGCGCACCAGCTGCCGCAGACGCAATAAGCATTTAAATTTTATAAAAATAAGTAATACATTAACTGAATATAATTACCTTTACTACTTTAATATAACATTCCAATTTGTTACATTTTGCAGACATTGCATCTACATAATTCACACGAATTTTAGAAATAAACTAAACTGTAAATACATGGTGTTTGCTATGAAATAAAAAAATATTTTGAAACATTTCCTTCCGCTTGCAATTGAATTGTACGATAATTAAACCTACACCCTGTGCTTTATACTGCCTTATCAAAGTTGAAAAGTAGACTGCTTTACCAGCAGAAATAAGCCAAATGAGCTTTTCTACGAATGTCATAATCAGCCCCAAAACTGCCAACTGTCAAATTGTCAGGGTCGAATCGCCCCCCACTGTTGGTGAACATTGGCGAATGTTGGCGCAGTGCTAAACATTTTACCAGTCATTTCTTCTCCTATCTCCAACATACACCGAAAGCTCCGCTACAAAGTATACAAATTCTTTGGATGTGAAATATCGATTTGCAGCGCGAGAAAAGTCCATTAGCCCAAAAAACACACAAAAAATTGAATAACGTTGAAGAAAATCGAAGTATCTAACAAAAAACAACTTCCAAGTGCAAATCGAAAGTCCACAAAGTCGCTGAATCGTTTTGGAAAACCAGTAAAACGCGTAATTAATAGCTCTAGTGAAAATCGCAGTGTGTGACTTGACGACTGAGTGAAAAAGCGAAAGTAGCAGGGATGGCGTTCGCAGGATTAAAGAAACAAATTAACAAGGCGAATCAGTATGTGACGGAAAAAATGGGTGGGGCGGAGGGCACAAAGCTGGATATGGACTTCATGGAAATGGAGCGTAAGACGGACGTCACCGTTGAACTGGTCGAGGAGCTGCAACTGAAGACGAAGGAATTCCTTCAACCAAATCCAACGGCACGTGCTAAAATGGCAGCCGTAAAGGGTATATCGAAACTATCCGGTCAGGCCAAGTCCAATACATACCCTCAGCCAGAAGGTCTACTCGCCGATTGTATGCTAATGTATGGCAAGAAGCTGGGTGAGGATAATAGTGTATTCGCGCAAGCGCTTGTCGAGTTCGGTGAAGCGCTGAAACAAATGGCTGATGTAAAATACTCACTGGATGACAATATTAAGCAAAATGTTTTAGAACCATTGCATCACCTACAAACTAAAGAATTGAAGGAGGTAATGCATCATCGTAAGAAGTTGCAGGGAAGACGCCTCGATTTTGACTGCAAGCGTCGCCGGCAAGCTAAAGACGAGGAGATTCGTGGCGCCGAGGAGAAATTTGCCGAATCGCTGCATTTAGCGCAAATGGGCATGTTTAACTTGCTCGAAAATGACACAGAACACGTGTCACAATTGGTAACGTTCGCTGAGGCGCTTTACGAATTCCACTCGCAGTGCGCTGAAATACTGCGCGGCTTGCAGGAGACACTTCATGAAAAGCGAGAAGAGGCTGAATCCCGACCAAAAGCTGAATTTGTGCCCAAAACATTGTTAGATCTGAATCTCGATGGCACCGGCACTAACGATACGGACAGCGTGAGCACACCGGCACATCGGGCTTCAGCGGCATCACCGCTACCCTCGCCCTTGCGCTCGCCAGCCAAATCGCTGGTGCCGGGAGCTACAACACCACAACGCCAACAGCAACCATGCTGTCAGGCATTGTACGATTTCGAGCCAGAGAATCCGGGCGAATTGGGCTTCAAAGAAAACGATACCATTACATTGTTGAGCCGTGTGGACGACAATTGGTATGAAGGCTCTTTAAATGGACGCACCGGCTACTTCCCACAGTCATATGTGCAAGTTGTGGTTCCACTGCCCAATGGCAATTAAGGGGAGCACGCTTAGCTGCTACATTTGATGAGAGCAAAGCACTTCATCACTCCATAAGCAACTAGTTGACAAACAATAATTAATTATTTAATATTAAATTTAACAGTTAATTAAATTTAAAGCTACTTAAAAGCATAGAAGCATCAAAGAAAAATCGCAAACAAATTGAGATGTGTATTTATTATAATTATTAAACTCAATGGAAATTATAAAATTTATAAAAACTTTCAAAGATCAATTCATAGATACTTCAATTACAATTCAATTTGAAATCTTGGAACTTTTAAAATGATATTTGTAACTTATATGAAACAAAAATAACAAAAACAAAAACCGAAAATTGATCGTGCTACTATGAGTATTTATGTATATCCTAACTTATTGCCTACCTATCAGCCTGTTATCATAAAAAGGAATATCATCCAAAATTGTTGTCATTTTTAAGTCATTGCATACCCTAACCTACACGCATACACATAAAAGCAAACTTGTTCCCTATTCCCCATTTCTTGCTCTTAACTTTAACCTACATTGTGTGTGTTGTTTTGTTATTTATATTTATATATATGTATTTATTAAGCATAATACAATAATATTATATACGTGTATATTTATTATAACTCTTACATTAATCGTATATATGTTTTCGAGGCGAAGTAAAACTGACATAAACAAGAATAGAAAACAAAAACGATAAATAAATTAAAAAAATAAAACGAGAGCGAGAGCTCTCTAATTCCTAAATACCTTAAATATACCTTATACATTTATTGAAAAGACCTTAAATAAACTAAATAAACATAAAGTTTGAACACGAAACCATCTGAACTGTATTGTATTGAAAATGGTGTACCACTGAAACTAAAAACAAGTGTCATAATTTAAACCACTGAATAAAATATACGTTTAGACTAAAAACAAAGAATACAGTGGTCTAGAAATAAAACGGATAGGTTTTATAATTAGCTGTGTTAAACTAATTATTTTAGTTTGTTAAAGTTTATCATGTAACTATGTAAGCTGTTAAGGAATGTCGAAAATATGTATAAAAAGCAAACATTTGTGTTTATATGTAAGTACAGCAAATGTGTGCTGGTACAATGAGAAAAAGCGTTAAAGCTATCAGCGCTGGATGTGCGGTTTCAAAAAGTTTTTGTTTAAAGCTAACTTTAAATGGATTTTGAACAAATAAGTGTTTGTAAAGTGATACGTATATACGTGCATGTATTCATTTGAAATATTTCATGAAAGTTTGCTGCCTTTTATAAAGAGCTACTTAGGGAAAAATGTTAAACAATTGAAAAATAAAATTCATTGTAATCGAACATCTTGCTTTTTTGGTGGATTATACTAATTTTCAAAGAAAGTTCGGTTGCAAATATATATTTTTTATTATTATTTGAATAATTTTTTGTATAATATGCTAGTTTTTAAATAACATTTCATTAAATAAACTTTTTGCTGTAATTAATTTGTATGCAAACTATTGCTTTAATGCCACATAATGCTCATACTATTTGGTTGTCTAACATTCCATGCTATCTTAAGTACATATTTAAATATTTTTCACATCTTTCTTATTTATTTCATTTTTTCTAAGCACAAAGCCAAAACTTGTCCGTTATTATTTTTATGGCACTGTCACTCGAACGGATTACTATCCGATTAATGTACTGATAATAATCAAGTAGTTACCGTTTGGTAGCGTTACCGATAGCGTTTGTGAGGATTTTTGAACAAATATATTATGAAAGAAAAAAGTCGAAGGTGGTTTAGTAGTCTCATGTTGGAATATAAAACACAAAACAAAACAAAAAACTAAAAATAAAACAAAAACTAAAAATAAAAACAAACAAATTCAAAAACATTGGTTTAATAATTGTATACATACATACAATATATAGAATAAAAGGCTAAACATAACGAAAAACAATAATGTATTGAAAATATATACATACTTACATACATATATGCAACTTGATGCAATTACGATGAATTATAACAATAATAATTGTAATGGAGATTTACAAGTGTAATAATGTAACAATTACCTACCCCTATACATACATACATACTATATACACATAATTAACGTTAATATGAAATATGAAAATTAACTATAAAGCTACCGCAAATGAAGATATAGAGATGAAGACGGCGTGTATAAGGTTTATGATATTGCTGATATTAAGATATAATATGTATTAATTACGTTATGCAAACAAACAAGCAAAAAAACTTACAAAAATTATTGAAGCAAAGCGCGACAAATATGAAGGCAAAAACCCAATAACAAAAACCAAAAAGAAATTAATAAAATTTAATTTTTAATGTGTCTTTCGTTCCAACACAAGTATTCTTTCTTCCACGATTATTTCATTTTCGTTTTCTTTGCATTTTATATGCTTACTGAATTAGCTGCTACATCATCTGGTTTATTATTCCCCCTCACCATCCACCGCCAACATCCTATAACGGCTACTTATTTACATACACCTGCTAGGTGGATGCCAACACCCCCGTCAATTGTCACAGCAACGAGTCATTAGCCGCCCTCCGGCATTGAGAGACGCCAACACTGTTGTGCGATCCTTTCCTAGTTTGCTTCTGTTTCATTTATACGCTAATAATTATACTGAATTTTTTCAATCCCCCGCGCTGTGGTTAAAAAACAAATAAATATAATTAAATTGGGGGCGGTAAATGGCTATCTCTATGACAACAATGTCAATGCCAAGCGGCAGCCAATTCATACTCACTTGTGCATATTGAAGAGCACATAACACAGCATCAGCTTTATTATCAATAGCTTCCATGCTCCCCGCTACTGCGCATCCTTGAATGCGCACAGCCACAAACAATCCATGATATATTTGTAAATGTGTACGCTTGTATACACATACATACATATGTACATGATGTTCTAGTATTGGCATTTTGGCGTTGTTGGAATTTTCGGAATTACCCCCAAATGAAATCAAGGCTATTAAGTATGTTGGCGCCAAACTGATTGTGACCTCAAAGGAGTAGCCTGTGTTTAAGCTCAATAATTATGGTGTAGTGTGTGGACCTAAATGAAGAGTTGGCGCCAAAGCGGCTCACAAAGGTTTCGCTACTGTGAAAATCTATCTTCCTTTTTAATAATGCACATGCATTAATAGCAATATGTGTATATTTGTATATGTGTGTGCATTTACCTTGACGTGCGGATGTGTGTTTACAAGGAGGTTAGGATAAATCACTTATTTGATTTGCCTTAACTTGTAGATTCCTTTTAGGGGTCTATACCAACTTAATGAATTAATGTTTATGATTTTGTTTTTATAAACGTTGACTGTTCAACTTCGAGCTTGTTATTATTGTCGTAACTTTGTTATAATTTTTAAATATTGTATTACATAATTCTTTTGCCATTTACATTAAATAAAACTTAATTTCTTTCGAAACAATACAAATATTGAGGCATTTTATGGTCGTTCGATAAATAACCAATTGAATTGTTTCATAAATTCAACTTTTATATAAAAAATAAATTAATCATAACGGAAGTAAATTGTTTTGGCTTCCTTCATTTATCAAAAAGCTTTTCACTTCATCTGGCAACATTTTAATAACTGTAATGTGGCAACTTTGCTGGTTGTCAAAAGCTTCCAGTTGGTTTCCAATTAGAAACGTCATTGTCGTGTGTCAAAAAGCCGATGACGTTCTTCTGTGCTTATTCATATATCTTCCAATTATCACTGATATTCACTTTTGATTCAGATTTTTTGGTGGTAGTGTCTAGTCGAGTTTGTGCAGATTCGTGGACGGAGCGAACAGATAAATTAAATGTAATTAACTAATTGTATATTAAATTTAAATTTAAAATTTAAGTTTTTATAAATTACTATTACCTCGTAATAGACTGTTCGTTTGGGATTTGGTTGATCAGAAGTTAGTGTATTGGTAGTGTGTGAAATTGAAGTTTGTGGAAGGGGCGTTGTGAAAATTGTTGCTTCTCAGTGAGAAATATCGGGGCGGAATACCTGCATACGGATAATAAACGCCAGCAAGTCCCAGCACATACACTTACAAGTGGCAGTGGTGCAAGTGGAAAGAAAATTGTGACGGAATTTTTCCAAAAATAAATTTGTATACGTGTGTGTGATTCATAGCCAAGTATTGTAGGACGAATTTGTGAAATTCAGTTAAAATAACAAGCGAAAGTTGGAAAACCAAATAGAATCCAAGCAATATTAAATTAGTGTGTTTCTTTTTTGTTTTCTTATAAATTATTACAGCCCTTTCTGTGAAGTGAAGTCTTGCCGTGTGAAGTTGCCGCTACATAAACGTTCGCTATATTGGTGTGTAAAATTGTAACAAAATGTTTAGTTTTCTGAAACGCGAGAAAAATAATCAGGAAGTGGTGGAAAATGTGGTTGGCGAGTTAAAGAAAATCTATCGCAGCAAGCTGTTACCTTTGGAGGAGCACTACCAGTTCCATGATTTTCATTCACCCAAGCTTGAAGACCCAGACTTTGATGCCAAGCCAATGATATTGTTGGTGGGTCAATACTCAACTGGTAAAACCACGTTTATACGTTACCTGCTGGAACGCGACTTCCCCGGCATTCGTATCGGTCCTGAGCCCACAACAGATCGTTTTATTGCCGTAATGCATGATGAGAAGGAGGGTGTCATACCTGGAAATGCACTTGTTGTCGATCCGAAAAAGCAATTCCGTCCACTAAGCAAATACGGCAATGCCTTTTTAAATCGCTTCCAATGCTCCACTCTCAACTCACCCGTCTTGCAAGCGATTTCCATTGTTGATACCCCTGGTATTTTATCAGGCGAAAAACAACGAATCGATCGTGGTTACGATTTTACCGGTGTCTTAGAATGGTTTGCAGAACGTGTGGATCGAATTATATTACTTTTCGACGCTCATAAACTCGATATCTCGGATGAGTTTAGACGTTCCATTGAAGCGCTTAAGGGCCATGACGACAAAATCCGCATTATACTCAACAAGGCTGACATGATTGACCACCAACAATTAATGCGTGTATACGGTGCGCTTATGTGGTCTTTGGGCAAAGTGCTGCAAACACCCGAAGTAGCGCGTGTCTATATCGGTTCATTCTGGGATCAACCACTACGTTTCGATGCCAATCGTCGCCTCTTCGAGGATGAAGAACAAGATCTGTTCCGCGATTTGCAATCACTGCCACGCAATGCAGCGCTGCGCAAACTTAACGATTTGATTAAGCGGGCGCGACTGGCGAAAGTACATGCCTTCATAATTTCTGAATTACGCAAAGATATGCCATCAGTGTTCGGTAAAGATAGTAAAAAGAAGGATCTTATTAAGAATCTGGGTCAAATCTATGATCGCATTCAACGTGAACACTCGATTTCACCGGGTGATTTCCCAGACATCAAGAAAATGCAGGAGGTATTGCAGCATCAAGACTTTAGCAAATTCCATTCTCTAAAACCACATTTACTGGATGTTGTTGATAATATGTTAGCCAAGGACATCGCGCGACTAATGGAAATGATACCGCAAGAAGAAATGACGCTCGTGTCGGAACCAGTGGTCAAGGGTGAGTTGTAGTTAGCATGTCATTTATGTCGAACTTCAAAATTTTTGTGTAGTGTCATTGCTTGTCGGTGTGGGCGCATGCATGTCTCTGCTTTTGCTAGTGAAATTTAACCCCTACTTTGTGTCTAATTCAATTATCATAATCATATTCTTATATTCATATTTGTTTTGTTTCAATGCCCAATTTAATATCTTAAATTTCTTATGTATTTTTTTATATGCTGATGTATGCGATTCGCCTTACTTGTAACTAATCAGAACTCAAAGGTAAATGACACTACAAGAATTAATATTTCGAACAAATACTTTAAGTGTATCACAGTCACAGAATGAGGATTTTTTAAATTGTAAAAAGTATATATTTTATGGTTATATATAACATTCTCATGAAAATACAATACTTGTTAGCGTATTGCGGCGTTGATCTCATGTCCAGTTAGAACTCAAAACTCTGAAAAATGTCAAGATAAGTTTGTAAATACAAACAAACAAACCCTATACAATTCTTTGAAATTTCGAAAGCATTTTATTACATAGAGGTATATATTTGTGTTAGAAATGGGCACGTGATCTCCCTCCAATACCATTACTCAAAAACCGTTGGAACCTCAATTTCTTCACAACGCTTTTGCAATACGCCAGCAAACACGTCTAAAACAGTTGACCCAGTTAGAAGAAGAAATAAAAACTATAAGACAAAGTATTTAACACAACAACAACGACAGAGGAAGTCATTGTTGGTTACTCATCGTGATTTACCATGTCGGCAAAACAAGTTTTTGCCGGCAAAGCAAAGAATTGCCATAGATAAAATTGAAAAGTAGCAAAATAGGCGGTAGCCAAGCACGACACACTTGCGCACAAAAGCTGACAATAACAGAAAAAATAAAACAAAATCGAGTTGAGTAAAAAACAAAACATTGAGCTTGAAGTATCTGCAAAAATCCAACGAATCATGACTTCAGAAGTGTAAATAAAGTGAATTTTTCAAAGAAAACTGAAAAGCCTTCATAGTCATATGATGGGCTGGCTCTCACCGCTTTTACCATGGTGCACTTCGTTGTGTGAAAAATATTTTGTATGTTGATGGCTGTGCAGATGTAGTTGGTTGCACAAATGTTTAATGATTTGGCACCCATTAAATTAACTATTCGCACTAAATACTTTTACAGTCGTGAGTAGAGTCTCAAAGAAATTTGTTGCAAACTGCTGTGAGTTGACCATTTTGCTGAAATTTGACAGTTGGAAGTAGTATTTTGTTGTTGTTAGTGGAAGGCGTAATACTAACCTCAAAAACTCTTTGCCAAAATGTTTAATATTTCAAACTTAAATGTTGCTAAACCAGAAGCATGCATTTAATACTTAAACTTAAAATTTCTCTATATCTATATAGTTCGCCTGCTTTTTATGGCGCCAAACTCGCCACTTAGATAAGCTGTTTGCCGCTGCTACTGCTGCTAATTAATAAACAAATATGCATAGAGAAGGCTATGATGTATATATGTATGTAGATAAGTATGTGTGCATATAAAAACGCCTGGCGTTTCAAGTTATTATGCAATACACTTTGCTAACTTAAGCTCTCATCGTTTTCGCGCACACCAACTGATAAGCGTACTCTCTGACTTACATACATATGTATGCCAGGTATATTAATCTATGCGGAGAAATAAAAAAATAAGTAGTGGCAATAAATTAAGTAAAATGCTCTCACGGTTTTATTTTAAAATAATTTTTGTAGCGAAAGCGATTTTTATTTACACATTGTGGTATATTTTTTAAGCGTAGCCCTCGAAACTGAGTACTTACTGAGAATTCTTTATTTTTTTTGTTATTTTTTGTTTTTCTTTTGCAATTTTTTATAAATTTAAACAAAAAAAACCGTAATTATTCGTCAGCTTCCCAAACCACAGTAAAATTTTACGAATTACTTTTGTGCATAAAAGATTTTTATTGCAGGCAGAATCATGAGCAGAAATCAGCTCTGATAAGTTCGGAATGTCATCACATTTTATGCGGTTGCTAAGTATTTTTACTTTTTTAGAATGTTTGCTCTGGAGCTGTAAGTAGGTCGACGCACTGTGATGCATTAGAATAATTTATTTATACTAGTATTTATATAAGTACTTCTACATTTCGTTATATGCATATATTTTTTAAATAAATATTCTGTTCACATTATACCGAAAGCAGTCGAAACAGCGCTTTTAGCCCGGTTGCATTATCTGCTCCACACATCCGCTAACCAAATTAATTACCGTCATACGGCTAAGGGGGCTTTGTTCTTGTTTTCTCTTATGAAAAAATAAACCTGTTGACCAATTTATATGTACATATATTCATATATGCAATTCACATGACAGTGTTAGCAATGCACGGCTTAACGTTGACTCACGCCATTCGTTTTCTATGAAAGAAAAAATAGAATAAAATTAAAAAAATTACACTTAAAAACGTTTCTAATTGCTGGTCGCAAACTTAATATATGTTTCCCTACATACATTCAACTGAGATTACTGAATGTAAAATTGACTATTTACATATACGAGTACACATATCGACTTCATGCATATGCCTGTATGTTTGACTGTGTTCATTAAGCCATATGTAAGTACATATGTGAAAGTGCACCTTATTTCAAATATTTGTTATATTAGTCGTTGCTCTGACCGGAACAACGGTCCAACACATTTAGATTTAAATAAGCTGTGTCATGGAAGTATTTCCAGCAAATAATCAACTGAGTCATTCCAATGCGGATTGTCATTGTTTGGCGTAAGATCAAGAGCACAAATAACAGTAAATAATGTATTTTTTAGGAACAGGAATAGTTGCCATACAAACTAAACGATCGGAATCAAGTTCCTGTAAGGAATATTTTTTATTTAAAGAGAGTATTATAACTAGGGTGCAACTAAAGTTAACACTTTTTTATTTTTATTTTTTTTTATAATATAATACAATCAGATATTTATTTGGAATTCAGTAGGAAAATAATTTTTTTATTTATCGCTAAAAATAAGCAGCCACATTTTGTTTTAAATCAATAGCTCAGAAAAAGTTTTTCCACTTCAGTCGGGCCATCTTCAATATTTCTTTTTTTTATCGATCCAGACAAAAAAATCAATTTCTTTCCAGCCCAAAACTCTCACATTACACCACAGCTAATGACACTTTGCATTATTTACAAATTTGTCTTGTTGTCACAAATCCAGTTATATTAACAGCGAACTTGTTTGCGTGCACCTTACAACTGCCTCGTAAAGTTCAAGGTCTCCAACAAAAGCTAATACATTATTTAGTTAATTCAATCACACAGCTGCTAGATTTCTGAGTCACGCTGCGTAAATATTTGTTTTTCTATTTATTCGATTTGTATTTTACCTTAATTATTATGTTGGAACTTGGTATGGTATGTTATGCCTACATTTTTATAATTAAACCCAGGAACTTCGAAAAAATGTAATGTTAAAATAAAATATTAAAAATATTAATACTAATGTTTTGATATGTTTTAAACTCATAATTTTAAATATTTTTTTATTTTTTTTTTTTAATTTGAATTTTTTATTTTTTTGCTTTTTCATTTTATAATATTTTCTGATTTTAGTATTTTATTTATATGTTTGAATTTATTTATTTATTTTATTTTTTTCATTTTAATTTCTTTTTTTTTTGTATTCACTTTTTTGTTTTTATAAATTTTTACAATGTGTATTTTTTTATTTTTTGTAATTTTCTTTTATGTTTTTTATTTACTATAATTTTTACTTTTCTGTTATAATTTTATATATTTTGTTTTTATTTTTTGGTTCTTTATTTAAATGTACGAATATATTTATTTTTTTTGAATTTAAATTTTTTATGTGTTTGTACTCTTTTATTTTTGATTTTTATTTTTTATTTTTTTTTTACTTTCCTAAATTTTTACAATTATGTATCTTTTTTAATTGTTTTGTATTTTTTTTTTTAATTTTCTTATAGTTCTCTCATAGTTCTATACATTATAAATATTTTCAAGCTTTAATTTTTTAATGTTTTTTTACTCTTTAATTTTTTTTATTAATTTTTAGTTTTTATTTAACATTTTTTTATAATGTTTTACAATTATACATATGTATAGGTACATTTCTTTCTGTTTTCTATTTTATAATTTTCTTTTTATTTTTTTATTTAAATTTATACATATTTTAATTATTTGATTAAATTTTTAATTGTTTTTTATTTTATTAAAATTTTCCAATTATATTTTTTTTACTTTTTTTACTTTTTTAATTTTTTTACTTCTTTTTAATTTTTTTTTACTTTTTTTTACTTTTTTTTAATTTTTGTATTTGTATTATGTTTGTTTTTTATTTGACATTCAATTAATTTTTTTATGTATTTTTTATTTTCCATTAGTTTTTTTATTTATTTATTTTTTTTTGTTCTTTTTTCATTCTCCCTTTTTATTTCATTTTTTTTGCTTTATCATATTTGTATCCAACGGCTCCAATTTGCGCTCTTTACATAGCAGATAAGCATATCTGCCCGCATTCTAATGCCCTTGTTTTATTGTCGATTAATAAGCTTAAGCGTGTGTGTGCTCAGTATAGCGAAACAATAATATTTTTTGTATTTTATGAGTCTAAAGCTCATTTTATTTGAAAGTGTGCTTATGCATATGCTATGGCTTAAATCTAGTATGAACATGTCTATGTTGATAGAGCTCTTTCTCTCTAGATTATGAGTTGTTTAGAAAAACTTCGCGGCTACATACAATAAATACATACATACATACACATTTCTAACTTTTAACTCAAGTCTCATAAGAAATACATCAGTATTTATGTGGAAAAAATATTTGTAATGATTTCAAATACTTTTCCAATTTAATAACCTGCAACTGTTTGTCAACAACTGCAAATGTTCATTATTAGCAGAAATTGATTAATTTCCATATGTAATTTTATTGGCATCCGGACTTTATAACCTTACAAAATAAATATTGATTGTTTTTGTTTTATTTCTGGAGTAAAGTAATTAACTTTATATTTATTTGCACGTTTTTGTTTACTTCGAGAGATTGTTACAAGCTCAATTGATTTTGATCCCAATATTTATATTTCGTATGCATTGGAGGCAGACATATGTATGCACATAAATACATACATATGTATGTGTGTATATATTCACAATTAATTACATTTGCACATAGACTCATTGATCTCTGTTTTCCAGTTTTTCTAATTATACATTTGGTAATAATATGCATGCATTAGGTAGTACATACATACATACAAATGCATATTTACATTAGATTCCCATGTAAAATATAGAATTTTCCGCCAGAGATTAGCTTACTTAACCAGATATATTACATGGTATGTACATAGTACATACATATCTATAAATGCTATATTTCACTGTGTCAATGAACTCGCCTCGTGAATAAAAACAATACAATTTTAATTTTAATTAGATGTAAAATTTCACGGGGCTACCGATGTCGTAGATAACTCAATTCAATGCACATTTTAGACTGAGAGAATCTATAGTTGAATCGAACTTTAATGTTTTGAGATCGGTCTCAAATATATGAATTTTAAATTGAAATAGAGTTTAAAATTTCTTTAAGTTTGGATTATGAGGAATCAATCTCAATGAGTAATAAACAAATACTAAGATACCATTTCTAAAACTCACCGATCCAGACAGTCTTAGATCATCGAACAGTGGACGAAGTGGATAGAGCATCTAAAGTTTTATAACCTATCCACCTGCGTGAGTAAGCTTTGTACTATAGTCAAGGCTGTGTCTACTCCGAATAAACATATTGACCGAGTTGAAATTCAATTCAATGACCATGCATTTTCACATTGCACCCTTCGACAGACAAAGCCAAACGATGTGTTACCCGACTGCCAAAAGATTGTGCACCACTTACTTTCACCGATAAGAAGATTTGGAGTGTCCATTGATCCAGCTAGAATGATGCTAAAACACCTAGGCTCGACGAGAGTAAGCTATTAATCAAGGTCCTCCTGCTGTTGTGATCACTCTTCAAATAGCCGATGTGTGAAAAGTCGGTTGAGTGGTGCACCTATTGAAACCTGAGAAACCCGTCAATAACGCGGAGTTTTATCGCTCAATAACCCTCTTTCAAGAGAAGTGAAGACACTTGAGGCCTTGCTACTCCCGACATTTACTCATCACCTGAGTCTAAGACTACCATCATGGCTTCCGTAAAGTGCATAGCACCACCACAGAATTTATCGTCATAAACGCCCAGATAATTCGTGACCTCAACCAAAAACCACCCTGTGAGAGGACGATCCTTGTAGCGTTGGACTTGCCAAATACCTCTGACACAATCAAACACATAGCGCTACTTGAGCACATTGAACAATTCACGCTTTCTCCAGGTTTGAAAGTTTTGAGGTAAAAATTTCAAATTTAAATGAATTAAACAGGAGGTTCCGCAGGATGGCGTCTTCTCCCTGATACTGTTTAATTTCATTTTGGACGGTAGAATACAGACTAGATCTTAACATTGCAATCAATGAAGTTAAATTTTCGACTGTCGATTATCCTAAGATCTTAGATGTGACACAAAATAGTCTGTGCTCCCTCACTCCTCATACTACAACGATAACTGCTGGAGCTGCAACCAATCCTCAAATCGTTAGCCGGCTAGCACATACAGAAAAGACGTTGTTGGCAACACCTACTTTCATCGACTCCTTCTCAGTGAATGGCACACTTGGAGTAAAACCATCACCCATTTCAGACGGCGAGCTTCAGTTGCCGCGAGAATCTAGAGTGATCCTTGCGCGGTTTTACCGTAACAGGTTAAACTCCTATTTACCCAGAATCGACGGGGACATACGAAATAAATGTCCAGCATGCAACGAGGCCCCGCCTGACCCTAACCTCCACTTTGCATGCCCAGCTAACTCTACACATCTAACACCCCTTTCCCTATGAACCGTATCCACCGAAACAGCACACTTGATGGGCCTACCGTCCCTAAGAGATATTGCGATCTTCTGCTGTCTCTCTGAGACGTAACACGAAGATTTTGAAACTTTCAGTTTCTTCAACTTTTTTGATGTTGTCGGCATTAACAGATGTGAATGGACGACTGGCATGAGGAAAGTTTTCGATAACTTTATGCTGACTTAAAATTTTATGGATTCGGCTCGCGTGGACCAGTCCAGCTCAAATATAGTAAGAAAAAGTCCACTTCCCGACATCAGGACACATAAATACATAAGCTTGGGAGCTTTGAGTGCCTAAAAGTGAGCCAGTCTCACTTGGCTCAATTTCGCATTGAAGACATTTTTTTGACAGTTTAATTTCAGTTCTCTGAGAGAAATATCTCTGTGACGTCACGCTTAAATTTTGCATGAATCAGTTGTCGTTTTCGTTATTTAAATTTTTTTTTGTAAGGTTTCAAGAAATTAGATAAGGATTCTCAACAAGCAAGTCAGTGGTGACTAAAACAATTATTTTGCTGTTGGTGACTTTCGCATTTTCGTGACAATTTTAATATACATAAATGCATCATTTTGCTATCTAGTAACTTCGCATTTCAGTTCTAGGAAAATTATTATAAACTTCAACATATCATTTACCTAACTTCACTCGTGTGACACTGTTTTTGTTTATGATTTGTATGCTTTGACGTTTTCTCCTGTCAAATTTTTTTACTTTTATGACGTATGTATGTACATATATGAAGTGTTTGCTGAAAATTTGACAAATCAGAGAGCGGCCAGAAGTGCATCAAAAGTTATAAACGTTAATTCTTTGAGTTAGCTGGATTTTTTTTATAAAATTAATGTTCACAGAGGGAGGATGGAGTCATGTGTAGAAGTTCACGCAAGTGAGGAAAGTTCTCTGATCGCCATTCACTTGGGAGTGGCCAGAAACGATTCTTTTACATATGACTCAAGCAGCTCACGACTTCCGGTCTTTGACCAAGTATCCTCTGAGTAGCCTAAGAACATCCGTTTGAAGGCGAGCTAAAGTGAGAAGGCGAAATATTCCCTACTTAGGGTTGTGCGCTGGGTTTGGAACCCGCCACGTAAAAAACACCCCCAATGAAAGGAAACAACAAGCCTCGGATAAGTCATTGGCCTCAACACCCGCGCCGTTAGTTCTGCTTTCTCCAGACTGAACAAGGAAGCAACGCAAATGGGTTGGCAGTGAACGAGGGCAAGACGAAATATCTCCTGTCATCAAACAAACAGTCGTTGCACTCGCGACTTGACTCTCACGTCACTGTTGACAGTCATAACTTTGAAGATGTAGATAATTTCGTCTATTTAGGAACCTGTATTAACATCACCAACAATGTCAGCCTGCTACTTCCGTGCTACTTCGGACTGAGTAGGCAATTGAAAAGTAAAGTCTTCTCGAGGAACAAAAACCAAACTCTATAAATCGCTCATAATTCCTGTCCTGCTATATGAAGCAGAGGCTTGGAAGATGACAACAACCGATGAGTCGACCTTAAGAGTTTTCGAGAGAAAGGTTCTGCGAAAGATTTATGGTCTTTTGCGCATTGGCCACGGCGAATATCGCATTCGATGGAACGATGAGCTGTACGAGATATACGACGACATTGACATAGTTTAGCGAATTAAAAGACAGCGGCTACGCTGGCTAGGTCATGTTGTCCGGATGGATGAAAACACTCCAGCTCTGAAAGTATTCGACGCAGTACCCGCCGCGGGAAGCAGAGGAAGAGGAAGACCTCCACTCCGTTGGAAGGACCAAGTGGAGAAGTACCTGGCTTCGCTTGGAATATCCAATGGGCGCCACGTAGCGAAGAGAAGAAACGACTGGCGCGCTGTTGTTGACTCGGCTATAATCGCGTAAGCGGTGTCTACTCCAGTAAAGAAGAAGAAGAAGAATGCTCACAGAAAGATTTAAATTATTTTGAAATTCAGAATCACTTTCAGTTCTGCCGAAACAAGGGTTAATATACTGAGATCAAGTTTTTATCGTTTGAACTTGATATTGTTATTCGATATTGTCATTCAATCGACAAACGAGTTGAACTTACTGTTGGTGTCATTGCCTCTTTGTACTCGCAAATTTATAACGTTTTTTAATGAACATCTTTCCAAAAACGATTAAGAATGCATTAACTTTCCACATAATTAAATTACTAATTTTAATACTCTGCTGACCTTCTTGCAGCTTTTCTCCGATTAATTGCAAAATCGCTTTCTTCCCGTTTAATCTGCTGATTGCGTCTAGCATATTACCTTCAACGACTGTCTTCCCGACAGCTTTGCATTCGCGAACATCCGTTCATACGTCCATCCGTCCGTCTGTTTAATTGAAATATTCTTCTCTTGACATTGTGAACACAATGCGACAAAATGCCATATGTGTCCGCGTGCCTAATCTAGGCTAAACGCTCGAATAACCAGCCACGGAGTACACAGACGCACATCCAGACATACATACACACGCAAATGTGCCGCACACACCCGCACCTATTTGCTATCACAATGCTACGTGTCGTTATGGCGTCATGCTCATATCACAAATACCCTCAAAAAGCACAACAGCAACAACAACACCGACAAAATGTATGCAAATTATTTGCGCTTACTGTGATTGCTGTTGTTGTTGTTGTTGTTGTTGTTGTTGTTGTGTTTTTAGCAGGTTTAAGTAAACGCAATAAAATCGCTGCCGGTGCTTTAGCGTCTGCACTTGTTTGCGACACCGGTTCTGGTTGAGTGCATCCACCCACGCGCTTGTATGTGTGCCTATTCGTGTGAAGGGCCATCATGTGCACATTTGGTTCATTTTCGAGCCGCCCGCTTCACTTGCGCTCATTTAATGACAAGTGTCACTTTTGACAGCGTCAAGCTGCGCTCTTTTTTTAATCACATGCCGACTAACCGCCCGACTGTAATGCATCGGCTAGCACTGCATCGGCACTCACCTCAATTGGCGGCACAAGCTGCGCGCTCCGCTGGCACTTTTTCACTTTTCAAATTAATCGGCATGAATAACTGCAAGTGGGTTAACATTATTTTATGCACAATCGGCGTTTGAAGACGATCTTGGCCGGCGCGTGTATTTTTTGTTGTTTTAATTTTTTTATTTCACTTATTTGTCTATTTCCTTTTTTGCTTTTGCATTTTGCAATTGATAATGCGCTACATCCATTTAATGGCATTTAAATTGTGCATTTGCAAACATTCTCCTGTACAGACATACATACATACATATGTACATGTGATGAGCTCGTATATCAGTCGCACATTGCCCATTCATGAAAGTGTCAGTCAACCATTCAGAGAATTCAACACACTGAATTGAGGTTAATATTGATAGTTGAGTTCTTCTGAAAAGCTGAAGTGCATATTTTTTATTAAAGAATACTGTTGAAAATGAAAAATTGTAAGAATCTTATTTATTAATTATAGAAATGAACTATATTTTCGAAATAGGAATTAAGCTAAGCTTCACAAGTAAAAAAGGTTCCATACAAAAAATTGGTTTTGATAAAACAGTTTGTATGGTAGCTATATATATATGTATATGTATAGGGATCCGAGGTAAATCAATTTTTCAAAGATTGTAGCATTATTTTATACAATAACCCATGCCAAACTTCGTGAACATTCCTTGACTGTTTGACCGGTTGGAAGGAATTCATAATGCACAACACCACGATAATCGAAAAAAACAGTCAACATGACCTTGATTTTTGAGCGACTTTGGCGCAATTTTTTTGGTCTCGGCTCTCTTTTGGCACGATATTCGCTCAACTGATCGGTTGTTTCGGGGTCGTAAGCATAGATCCAAGTCTCATCGCCAATTATAATGCGTTTCATGACACCCTGGTAGTCGGAAAGCATCGTTTCACACACTTCAACGTGACGTTCTTTTTCCAAAAAATTCAATGTTTTCGGTACCAGTCGAGATTTGACGCGCTTGAGGCCCAAAACATCCTTCAAAATGGTATTGGCTGGGCATCAGCAGGGTCTCTAATTGTTAATCGACGGGTTTTCAACACCAAATCTTTAATTTGTGATGGTCGCCTTGGACGCTCTTCGTCTTCGACACGTTCACGGCCGGCTTGGAACTCACTATACCACTTGTAAAAAACGAAAAACTCGCTTTTAGCAGCTCACAAAACGACACGTATCTCAAACACTAATGAATATTTTGACATGAAGTTTGACATAAATGTGACTGACAATACTACCAACCTAAAAAAAATAATTCTCCAAATCCTTTGACTCGCGCAGTTTAAATTCAAATGTCACTTTGGGCATCGTTGAGTATCAACGATTCCGACAAATGAGCGGTTTCTTAGGGAGAAAATAACGTGAGAAATATTCCAGATTGATATCTCACAAATTAAGAGGCGTATGTAATAACGATTTTTTTTTTTAAAGAGGCGCTACAAAAGTAGACCGATTGGAACCGAAAAGAACGCCATATTTCTCCCCGCTCTTTTGAGATTTCTCTTCATTAAAGTTCGCCATTTCATCATGGAAAGATATACCATCCAACAACGAGTAAAAATTATTAAAATTTACTACTGAAATTCGGAGTCAGTGGCCACAATTTTAAGAGCGCTACGTCCAATTTATGGGCGTCATAATTGTCCTGTCAGATCAACAATTGAGCAAAAATCATCTTCAGAGAGGAGGCTCTTTCTGTCAGCAATCCACACGTACTCTATGAGTCACCATTGTATCCCGAAAAAATTACGGTTGGGTGTGGTTTATGGGCCGTACCGCTTCCGTGATGATCAAGACCGGCACGTTACTGTGAATGGGAATCGCTACTGCTCAATGATAACAGAATATTTTTGACCCGAATTTGATGATAAGGACTTGGACAATATGTGGTTCCAACAGGACGCCGCCACAAGCAACACAGCAAATGTCGATTTATTGAAAACCGAGTTTGCTTAACGTTTTATCACACGAAATGACCCAGTCAATTAGCCGCCTCGGTCGTGCGATTTGACGCCGTTAGTCTATCTCCTGTGGGGCTACGTCAAGTCTATGACAAGCCAGCGACGATTGATGAATTTTGTACGAATATCGAATCGTAAAATTGCAGCAGTATCGGCGATTTATGCTTGAAAACCGTCGAAAATTGGGTTCAGCATCTGAACTTCTGCAAACGTTCCCGTGGTGGCCATGCAAAAGAAATCGAGTTCCATACATAATGGCATCGAATGTACTTTCAGAAGATCCCCATTTGAAGCGTTCTGAAAACCCCGTGTTGAAAACCCCGTTATATACAGAGAGACGGACATGTAAATTATTATAAATTCTTCGAACAATTTTGAAATTGTAGAGAATAATTTCACTCTCGCTTTTGTTTTAGATAACAAGTTTGAAATGCTGGGCCATAAATGACCTAAATATTTAACTTCCGCCCATCGTTAGTGTAAAAGTTTTGTAACAAAATTATTTTTAGGCGAGCTCAATGTCTTTACTTTTGTTTATCCGAGCTATTATCAATCAACAAACAGATTTCCTTCTATAAACATTGTTATTGTTGTGTTTAGAAATGTTTCCTTTCTATAATATACCAAATTATAACAAAAGATCTGGTCTTATATGTACATATATGGATATGTGTAAAAAAAAATAATGTACATATACTTGCATATATATTTACAAATATTTAAATGACAAGTAAGGAAAAGCTAAGTTCGGGTACAACCGAACTTTTTATAATATTCCAAATTGCTAGGATTAAAGTCAGGGAAGTACCTTCAGGTACATAAAGCTGGTTAGTTATATGGGGTTTAGGGCGAGTTTTCATCCGACTTTATTCATTCAAAACAGAAATATGTTTCGCTCATGCTCTCTCAATTTTATTAAAATTACTCACATGTTGGCTGATGTACAGTATGGGGTAAAAAGTCACCCGGAAGTTCGGAAATCTTTATTTAAGTATATGGCGCTAAGGGAAGTATTGACTCGATATAAGGAGGTATTATCTCTATTTATTCGGCAAAAAGAACAGTTTTTGTTGAATTTGAACAATTTTTGTCCATAAGGTGGCTTACTCTTAAAAACACCATTCGGGCAAAGTTTTACCTCGGTATATGAATTTCTTCTTGATTTGTACACTCGAAAGGAAGAAGTCAGATGGAATTTAAAATTGTGTTATATGGGTGGTAGGCGTGGCCATAGATAAAAATGGGCATAGAAAAGTCAGGGGAGTGCCACATAACAAATTTGATTGAAATCGGTCGAGCGGGTCTTGGCATATGCGGTTTTCCCCAAAAGTGAGCGGTGCAACGCTCATCGTCCGATTTTGTTAGTGGCTCGTATAAAGTAATATCATACCACTTCAGGGGTACAATTTAATGTCGTTGGCGTATTTAGTTATTTATTTATGGTACTCTTCGTAGATTTCAACAGACGGTCGGACGGACGGACAGATAGACAGTCACCCGGATTTCAACTTCTCTTGTCATCCTGATCATTTATGTAGACAACTCCTAAATCTATCTAGTTCTTCTTCTTCTTAATTGGCGTAGACACCGCTTACGCGATTATAGCCGAGTCAGCAACTGCGCTCCAGTCGTTCCTTCTTTTCGCTACGTGGCGATATTCCAAACGAAGCCAGGTCCTTCTCCACTTAGTCCTTCCAATGGAGTGGAAGTCTTCCTCTTCCTCTGCTTCCCCCGGCGGGTACTGCGTCGAATACTTTCAGAGCTGGAGTGTTTTCGTCCATCCGGGCAACATGACCTAGCCAGCGTAGCCGCTGTCTTTTAATTCGCTGAACTGTGTCAATGTCGTCGTACATCTCGTACAGCTCATCGTTCCATCGAATGCGATATTCGCCGTGGCCAATGCGCAAAGGACCATAAATCTTTCGCAGAACCTTTCTCTCAAAAACTCTTAAGGTGAACTCACCGGTTGTTGTCATCGTCCAAGCCTCTGCACCATATAGCAGGACGGGAACTATGAGCGACTTATAGAGTTTGGTTTTTGTTCGTCGAGAGATGACTTAACTTTTCAATTGCCTACTCAGTCCGAAGTAGCACCTGTTGGCAAGAGTAATCCTGCGTTGGATTTCCAGGCTGACATTGTTGATGGTGTTAATACTGGTTCCTAAATAGACGAAATTATCTACAACTTCAAAGTTATGACTGTCAACAGTGACGTGAGAGTCAAGTCGCGAGTGGAACGACTGTTTGTTTGATGACAGGAGATAATCTAGTTTAGTTTTAGGTAATACATACAACAGTTAGGTGAACAAAAGTATTTTACTCTGTAGCAACATGTTGCAAGAGTATTAATATATGTGTACCTCGGATATAATGCATTAGTCGATATTTGTACCGGTAATTAGCTGCATCCGCTGCTCCGAATAATTTTATTGTATTTCAACGAGATACTACATTTGTATATATTGCCATAGATACATATATACATACATACATATATAGCATACTCAATATAAACACTAAATATTATATGTAGGAATTGAAGTACAACAATTACAAAAAAAAAAAAAATGTTCCGCAAGCGCACACAATATGTCCGAAAAGTGAATGAACTTCCGATTAGTTTAGAAGAGCGAAGTAAATCGTGCCGAACTGTAACAGTGGAATGTCACGATGTGTACAGTGTTTTATTTTAGCGAAATAATAAATAAAATAATAAAATTTCTCTCACATATCTTATCTGCATTTGTGCTGGAATGATATGTTATTGGAATTTTTCGAAAGTATCAAGCGCAAGAACACTTGGCATGATAATGTTAAACAAACACACCTTTGATTAAACTCGCTATAGTGAATATTTAGATAAGTCATGCGACACGATGTGTCATGTTGCAAATTTTAGGTATGATGTCATTGTGAATGAAATTCAAAAAAGAAAACAAGAATAGAAAGGAAAAACATTTAATTTTTTTTTTGTCAGTTTTTTCAGCAAAGAATTAGAAAACTGTTACGAATGAAACTTGGAAAAACAAGCGCACGAAGCCAAATTTTGATACGGTTCGTGCACAAATTCAGTAAACAGAATCTGAAACTGCTGAGAAGTGATCTCACAGTTGCGCTTGTTAACCGAAGTGAGCGAACGAAGCACCAATCGAGGTGATAGCTTTCTCAGGCTCAATAATTGAAGTTTGAACTAGGCTATTGTTGTTGTTGTATCGGTTATCTAGTCCCCCTTTAGGTGGTAAGGTTCGGTTTGGTTGTCCTCGAGGTCAGCTGATGATAAGCGCAAGAAACGCGTTGTTTCGACAAGCTCCGGTCATGGGGACAAGGGTTCTAAATGAATGGGATTCGCTGAGTATGCAAAAAGAACATACATGTATTTGTTGTGTCGGGGTCGATTCTGGACAAGTTGGAGTTTAATCTGCTACAGTATCCAAAACGAAGTTGCCCAAGGTGTACTGTAGATTCGCGGGATAACTCGATATCTTCGTTGGCAATAGGTGGTGATTGGTGATTTGGTGGTCCAAACACGCCATTTATTGAGAGGGAGTCGGTGGGAATGTTAATGGCTCCACTGAGAATGCCGGTCAGTGCGTATTTAAAGTTGATTGCTTCCGAAGTCTGGTCGGCGTACTGTTCGATGCCTTCGACGTAATCAAGGAAGACCTCTTGATGCTAAAACACTGCCTAAAAAATCAGCCAGATACATCCAAAACCGTTAACTTATAGCGATTAAACTACAGATTAGCCTCACTTTATCCTCTTATCGATCCAAACAGGGGTTAGATCGCCGAAATAACAGTTCTTGGCGGGATAAAATCCGAGTCAGTTCCGGTAACGTAAAACCTCTGGCTGTCGTCAGACTATATACTTCTGGTTACCTCATGTCGGTACAAAATAAACAAATTAATTTATATATTTTTACCGAATTGCAGCCTAATATCTCTAAAATGTGTTTATAAGTAGTATTTGAATAGACAGTTCAACTTGCCTATACGATTAGTTCAACTTTTCATACTATAAATACGATTATGTATATTTGATTGGTCCATCTCTCTCCTATCGCAGCAAATTCAGATTATTTACGCTCTAATTCAATTTGTACGAGTGTTCGTAAAAATATTTTATTTTTCATAATTTATTCGGCGTGATTTTCGTCATGCAAAAACTCTGCATCTTTTTTTCTTTGTTCGTAAATCCATTATTAATTTGGTGACCACTGACTATTTACTTTCACAGTTATTCCTGGCTATTTGGCAAACATAAACCCCGGCTATTAGTGCCTACTCGACAAAACGATTGTCAACATGGCGATACGGTCCACATTCCTACGAACACGTACAGCTATGTACCTATGTATATACATATGTATGTATATATACTCTCTAAATTTCAAAATCTGCTCTGTCGAATTTCTTTTGTGCTTTCGAATGTTTAGTCAATTCCTCAGGCGTACATTGACCTTTGATTAATGAACTTGACGCAAATACACGCTTTCATTGCTGCAGGAGTACTTGCTGTACCGTCGGTACCGTGTTTTTGGGTCAGAAGCACATGAAATTCAGCAAAAGATTTCACAACAAAGTTGCAGAGGCATTGCAGATTCCTAGAAGTCAATCAGCGTTGCTTTCAGTGAATTTTTTTACCGCTTATCTTGCTCCGCCCAAAACTCGTTAAGCATTAATTTGAAAGCAAGAATGTGAGACACTTATGCAATAGCTGCTGAATTAGCGCGAAGATGGTCATAAAAAATAGACACTCCAACTTTGGCAATCTTTCCAAATTTTTTACTTTATTTTAGACTTTTCGGGCACTTATCACATGTGACTGTACGCCATGCTGAAGCGAGTTCATGCAAATGTGGCGCGAAGTTGTTGTGTTAACATTTATCTCTTTGTGACTTTGTGACTTATTTGCTTAAGTGCTTATATGCTCTTATTTCTATTTTTGCACTAGCTTCTTAATTATTTGCGTCAACTATATTTCCAAAGCCTCTTATGATAGGGCAGCACCGCATATTATATGATTACATACATACATACATATGTACATGTGCTATGTGTCTACTCGCTGCTATCTTATCAGCATACATACATATTTGCTTGCTGCTCGCTCCACTTTTTTACTCGTGAAATACCGCTCCTTTAACCGGCTAAATTGCTCGCATGGGACGCCGCCCAATTGCCAAATATATAGAGAGCATAGTTCTATGTACTTCCACCATATATGTACATACATAAGTAATTATATGCCTGATAAATAACGATTATAAGTCACAATCAGCGCCCAACGCAACTGTGGTGTAATTTTTTTATGTTCTTGCGATTATTTCACACCTAACCTAACCTCTATGTTCGCGCTGTGTTTAACATGCTGTTACTTATTTCACTTTTATTTATTTATTATTTATGTACTTATTTATTAATTTATTCTTTGTATTAATTTATGATACATATATACACATACAGCCATGGACCCATAAATAGCACACTTGGTCATCAAATAAGAAAACATTTATTTATTCCTTAGGTTTATCACTTACGGAGTTAAAGAGGAATGCGTTTTATTTTAAAAATTATTCACTTTAATATAACTATAACACTGAAACAATAAATATTTTATTATCGCCAAAAAAAGACGAAAACATTAATATCCTATATGACAGCTTGGACACATAAATAGCACAATCTGAAAAGGGGTTTAAAAAAAGGTACACAAATTTACAAAAATTATTAAAAAATTGCAAAAGATTGTTCATTTCGTTATTATTTTGTAGTATATCCATCATTTTTAATCACCCGCTCACATCTTCGCTGCATGCTGTACACCAGTTCTTGACATCGTTCCTTTGGGATTGAGTACCAAGGCTCCTCAATTCCAGCCCATAAATTATCAAAATTTTTGAATTTTTTGCTTGCTATTTTGAACTTTATATCAATTCATAAATTTTCTATTGGTTTCAGGTTTGGGTTTTGCGCAGGCCACTCATAAATTTTAAATTTTTTATTGCCGAGACCATACTTTAATACCTTTGCGGTGTGTTTCGGATCATTGTCTAGCATAAATGTCCAGTTTATGGGCATGGATTGAAATACATTTTATTTTTCAGTATATCCAAATACTAAAACTGGTCCATTTTACCATTTATTCGAACAATTGGCACTATGCCATGCCATGAAAACACGCTCCAGACCATGATACTTCCACCGCCGTGCTTAATGGTTTTTTTGGTATACCTAGGTTTAAGAGATTGACCTTGTGGACGACGTAAAAATGATTTTTCATCTGGAACCTTCCTATTTATCTTGGTTTTGTCGTTCAAAAACACGTTCTTCCAAAATTGTGCTGGTTTGTCTCCGTAAGCCTTTCCAAGTGCCAGTCGAATTTTGATGTGGCGTTTTGGCAGGAGTGGTTTCTTGCTGGTAATTTGTCCAAAAAGTTGAGATAAGTTGAGTCGTCTTCCTACAAGCTTTCTGGACACGTCTACACCATATTCGTCATTAATTTCGATCATAATTTCTCTGGTTGACTTAAAAGGATCCGCTTTGCTCTTCCGTACTATGTATTTGTCAACACTAATATCGGTTTTACGTGGTCCTGGTTTTCTTGGTATCTTCTTATTGACACAAGGTGGGTCTGTTTTGTTGCATAAAGAGCATTTTATAACATTTTTGGAGAGCAATATATTATTTTAGCAATTTTGACAGGATCTTTTCCTTTTTTGCTCATATTGGATATAAGAACTCCCTTTTCCGGCGTGGAATGTTTTTTTCGTTCTAATTTTAATGAAATATCGATGAAATAATTATATATTCGCAGAATTAAATTAAAAATATGCGAGAACCTCACACAAAATTAAAAAAAAAAGTACGAACTTAAAAATGTGCTATTTATGTGTCCACCTCAAATCAACACTATACGCAATAAAATTGTCGCGTACAAAATTTAATAGAAAATAACAGTATTTTTATGCAGGGAAATGAGCCTCACAACAGTGACAAGTAGATACATACCAAATTTTTATTGTTCAGCTACTTTAGGATTAAAAAAAATTAGAATTAATATGGGATTCAAATGTGTGCTATTTATGTGTCCATGGCTGTATGTATATAAAGCACTTGAAAATCGATCTATCAAAAAAAACTTCAGCAACTGTCGATTGTTGAGCAAATTTAAGACCAATCGAGGCGCCATAAATGAATGATTAGGTGCGGCCGACATACATACATACATACATTCCAGCCTATATACTATTCTGTTCTATATATGTATGTATAGCGTTGGGTTTGAATCAAACATTCAGTGTCTCGAACAGTGATTTGTTTTGTAAAAGTGTGACGCAGCGCTTATGTCATTGAAGAGCAATTACTCCCCACTGTGCTCCCCCATAAATATTTATGTGTGAATATAATTACACCATGAGTATTTTTTTTGCATATTTCTATATAATGTATGTACATATGTATATGTTACATTTGTATATATGTACGTATATATGTATGTATATGTTCTAATTTGCTGTATAAAACTTCACAGCTTTAAGAATCAGCTCTATACCTTGTATTGCTGCGATCACTCTGAATCATTTCAGAGGGCTAAGCAGAATATCTAATCAAAGTTCGTTCTTATGAAAAAAACAAGGAAAAACCTTAACGTCGGTTGCCCCAGAAGCTAGAATACCGCTCAGAAATGAAAAAAAAAAATTCCATACAATAACTTGATTTTGAACGGAACAATTTTTTCGAATTTTGTACCATTATCTTAGACAATAACCCACGCCAAATTTCGTAACGATATCTTGTCGAATAAAAAAGTTTCCATGCAAGAACTTGACTTTGATCGTTCAGTTTGTATGGCAGCTATATGCCAGAGTGTTCTGATCTAAGCCATTTGTTCGAGGATTGTACTGTCGGCTTGAATAATACTACGTGCCATTAAACTGTGCAGATAAATTCTTGCTAGGCCGACTTTTAATTTCTTTCAGCACGAGTAATATAAAGAACGATCTATTTCGAGGTTTACTACTTTTTAAAGAAAAAACACAGAAACTTCAAATTTAATGAGGAATGTTTATTATGATTCGAAAGAACATTACTTGCGATTTATTTTTTGAAGATTATCGGTTGCCGCCATTGACGGTTATGTAACCACCGGCATCATTTTTGTTTTCTGCACTGCGTGCTATACGTGGTAGGGTCTCAAGATGGATGATGGTGTTGTGAATAGTACGCTGAGTAGGCCGATCATGTCCATAAATTGAGCGAAGCGCGCGAAACACTTTCTTTTCAGAAGGTGAATTTTCGTTACGAAATCGAATATCGAAGCTGAACGATTTGTAAACGTTGTTCAGTCGTAAGTCTTGCCAAACAATGCAGAACAAAAACAACATGATAGCTTGACACGAGTCACGCTTGACCTGTCAAAAAAGGCTATTGCAAAAGTACCTCTATTGAATCAACCGTTATAAACAAATTGAAGCACTTATTCAGAGTGGGCTCCTAATGTGGTAGCAAGTAAAATCATAATTTCAAAATAAGCGATGCTACGTCATGATATGAATTACTGCTAAATACAGCTCCACTTCATTAAAGGTTTTTCTTGCTATATTCCTTCATGGAGAGCGATGAGAAAGCAATTAATTTGTTTATATGAATGGGGCTTCCCAAAGTAATTATTTATAACTCCTTCAACGTAATTTTTTACAACTACAACTTAATGTATTTTTCTACAAAACTCAATACAAAAAGAAACTAGACTGTCATAATTTATATATGTATGTATATCTGTCAAGTGTCGCCTTATGTGCCCTAAGTGTACTTAATATTCTTGGGTATCATTCTATAACTCTTAATTAACATAACTAACCCCAAGTCGATTTATCTTATTGTTTTCTTTAATTCGAAAAAAATTCCTTAAAAATTTTCAAATTTCAAAATTACTTTAAAAGTATCACTTCTCATATTTGTGATTAAAAATCGTGGCCTGTCAGTTTCATACCGTCTGAGAAAGATGAAAATAATTATCTATCTTGGATTCCGTATATAATGGAGAGTGATGAATCGAACAAACAATAAGCAATTAGAAGTGGAATAAAGAACGATTATACCACTGTATACCGACTATATTGAGGTGTCCACTTAATCCTTGCTATTGAATTCAACTGGCTAACCTCAACCAGAGATTTGAACGAGCAGAAAAAGCCAAAAATGTTTTCCGTTTACTGTTTTAATTTTGTTTTAGAAATAGACCGAACTCTTACTACATTTTTCTACTTATTTGCAATTACACCTCGCCCTCGCCCACAATGAAAGTAAATTGCTCGAGTGCGCATGGCCTCATAATCTGTCCTAGTCTAGTATTTCTTTTCTATTTTCATTCGTTTTTCTTTGAATAACGAAAATTGGTTAGAGTCAGACTCTTTTAATTACCGCTACACTTGCACACACGGCCAGTTGCACTTTTGCACAATGCAAAGCACCAAATGTGCGACGAAATGCAAATGCATCGTTGCAAATTACGTTCGTGCGCTGCTCACCGGTCAATAGACAAGCGAATCAATTGTGTGGTGAAGCGACAATTGAGATTAAATTGCCATAAACGCATACAAGAATTGAAGTGGCCGCCAAAGCCGCTGCAACTTTCAAGCCGGTGGCCGGCGTGCGCTTTCGCATTCAAGTGCCTGCGCCAGCTGAGACGAGCGCTCTGCATAATTGTAGACAATTGCGGCTGCGACTACTTAGACGCAAGCGATTGAAAAGGCCAACAAGCGGCGAGGGCACAGAGCGTCACGAACGAAGCGGCCAGCGGCGGCAAGGCAGCTCCATAAATTGAAGCCCAGCTGCTGCTAGAAATTAGGAGCAATAGAAATATGTCTGTCTATGCTTAAAGCAAATGCGTATGTATGTATATTTGTGTGATTGAATATATAAACCTTTGATATATAGATTTTATTATTAGTAGGTGTAGTCATACTTTTAGCAGTGACTGTTTTACATTTTATTTTGACAAGTATTTTACCAAATGTAAGCTCTTCTCATATAAATTTCAATCTAATCCTTTTAGGTGGCGCCTTCGCTGGTGTAATCGACGATCACGTCTCGCCGTTCGGCTACATGAAAGGCGAGGGCATCGACGCTGGTTTCGGCGAACACGACTGGATCTGCAATCGCGATAAACCACGCACGGACGCCATCTTCAACGCGCTGGGGCCGGTGGATGGGCGCATATCGGGAGCGAGTAAGTCCAAATTTCGCTTTGACTTGAAAAAGACCAAATAATATTAATAAAAACAAAATCACTTTTCACTTTACAGCTGCCAAGCAAGAACTCATCAAATCGAAGCTGCCCAATTCGGTGCTCAGCAAAATCTGGAAGCTGTCCGATGTCGACGGTGATGGTTTCCTGGATTCGGACGAATTCGCACTCGCGTTGCACTTAATCAATGTGAAACTGGAAGGCAACGAACTGCCGAACGTGCTGCCCGAACACTTGGTGCCACCGGCGAAACGTTGCTAGTGTTATTAAAAAAAAAAAAAAAAATTTTACTTTATCATTTCTTTTCTGTTCGTTCACATCTTAATTGGCGGTATGACGAGCGTACGTTTCACCTCGCTTCAGTTTCCTATGATATCGTTGCTAATCTGTTAATGTAATATGAAAATGGTACTATGCGCTTAAGTCACCTGAGCTACTATGTATTGTATACTACACCTATTTATATGATATATACAGCTACATATGTAATTTGTTGTCGCATATGTAAGAGCCTGCAATCGATATGCACAAAGCGTCGTTAAAAGTGCATTGTTAACTATGCATACATACAAACATATACGCAAGAAACGTTCCCAACTTTTGTACACCCAACTAAGCGCTAAATTCACTAAGTACATATGTATGTATGTGATATGGATATGAGTTTTGCATGCTTTGCATTGTATGTATGCTATTACACCAGTTACAAATGTATGTATATTATATTTCATATAAAGTAAAATTTGAATTTGAGTTTTAAACGCAAACACCCCGCATATCATGTGAATGTAACTGCAACATATTTTTGAATATCTCATATATGTAGATATGCGTCAATATTAACTAAATATACAAAACAAATTGCAAAGAAAACAGAAAAGTTTGTGAAACACACTTTAGTTGCAAATACTATACATACACATACGCATGCATGCATAACCATCTAAGCGCTTTTTTTAATAAAATTCGTTTTATATTTATATATGGTATATACATATATATAATATAAATAATGAAGTTTTGTTCAAAATGAAACTATCTAAACTAAATGTAAATGTGTACAGCAAATGAGAAATTAAAAAATAAAGTGAAAATATATTTGATACATACATACCATAAATGCAATTATTTGCACTTTTAACCGCAATGTCGTATGCACACACACGAAAAATATGTTACAAACTTCAATAAATCCATTGCATATGTAAAATAAAACAAATAAAAGGGTAGCTTTCACAGTTGCAACATTGATTTTGGCTCAGTTGAACGCATTAACTGGGTCTTGCGCATTTCTTTCCAGTTTGTAGGTTATAAATTTTTGCTTGTTTTCCACATTTTGTGCAATTTTTTAAACAAATTTTTGTGTTTTTTTCTGAATGCAATATTTTTATATTCTTTTACAAGTGTATAAATTTGTATTTCAATTTAATTGAAATTTTGAAGTCTAATTGCAATTGCATAACATAAAATGCCTTAAATAAATTGCAATTGCTTAAATTATTTAGCGAAAAACAATAAAAGTATACATTTTTACATATTATATACTATTTGCCACATATTTATGTATGTAGCGCATATATAAATATGTATGTATGTATTACAAGTATAAAATAAAAAAAGTTGTAAACAAAGTATGTAAATGAAATTTTATATAGATATTAAATGAAAACAATAAAATTTTTTCGAAAATAAATTTAAAAAAATCTATGTTTTAGGGTGTTTTAGAATCAAATAGTTGTCGGATGCAGTAGGTAGTAGGTGCCATGAATCTTCCTTTTCGCTGTTTGGCGTCCAAATGGATGGAAAAACTTCTGCTCTGAGAACACAGTACCCGCCGGGGGGTAGCAGAGGAAAAGGAAGACCTCCACTTCATTGAAAGACCGTGTGGAGAAGGACCAGGCAATACTTGGAAACTCCAACAGGCGCCAAACAGTGAAAAGGAAGAGCGACTGGCGCGTTATTGTAAACTTGAATATAACGCGTAAGCGGTGTCTACGCTAATAAAAAAGAAGGTGTCATGAATTCCGTTCTTATGGGTGTGATGTTCGGAGCAGAAATCATGAAAAATTATATTCTGCACAGGGTTTACTAAGTTTGTCAGGAAGTTTGTAACACCCAGAAGGCACCGCCAGAAATCCTATTAAAAATACCATATTACAAACCGCACTAAACAGAAAATTCTTAGGGAAATTGCGTTTCCTAAATCAGACGTGGATTTGACTCACCGCAAAGCGAAAATTTATTTGCTAACGAAGCCATTAAGTCAGAAATGGGGTTTATCTGAGAACATGATGGATGTTATAGCTTCAATTACAGTACGTCAGATGGCGAAATTGAGATTTTGTGGTGTGAAGGTCACCTTTGAACTTTCATAAAGAATTTAATGGCTATACGTATTACATGGACTACATAGGTGGTTTCGTTGTTTTGATTTTGTGGGACTTTATTCCTGGCTGTCGATGGAGTGGTAAACCGAATTATCTTAGAAATCAGTTAAAGATTCTACTATCAAAAGATGTATCTGTTAATAGTGTTTTACTTTCGACCTGAAGTAGCTGCCTGTTCTAATTGGTGATGATTTTTTTTTTGTTTAAGACCTTAAAGTATTCTTAAAATAGTTTTGGAGGTCTAGATGGTTGGTTGCATTCCTTTTAAATAATTCTGCATCCGTTTCAATTAGAAAGAGCCAACTATTTGGGAGCGATGGTTTCTTCATGATTAACGGTATCATCGAGAACATAGAAGACTACCACACAAGCAGTTTTTTCATAACCAACATGAGAAGTCTTCCTGAGTATTGTGGTAGGAGCATGTCCGTTTTGCTTGTAGAAACTGATTAGATAAAAATCTTGCATTTGGGTCCTAGAAACTACGGCAGATGTGGCATTAAAAAGTTGGGTTGTCCGTACCGGTACCGACCTCAAAAACTCTGGCAGCAACCCTTTTCTAATTTTTAACAGCTAGGCAAAATTATTTATCTATCGATGCGAAGAAATAGTTTACAAAATATATTAAAAGCTCTTTGTAAATTGAAAAGGCTTTGCGCAAAATCTAAATTTTATAAACTTGTCACAATTGAACGTCCCTAATGTTAGAGCTTTGAGCTTTCAACTTTTTTACTAATATACAACCACAAAAGTCACCAACAGAGCAAACTCTTGCACCGATAATTATCAGTGCTAAAAACACCAATATCTGTCATAACACACACACAGGCCAAAGCGCAGTTCTAGCCGGTACAAACGAAATTACCACTGACAACGAGCAACACATATCTTATCGGAAATACACCAATTAGAAAAGGCACAAAGCAACAAATTAATCACTAAACATTTGATTAAATATTTATAAAGACCACAAGCAATACAATTGAATTTGTTGTTAAATTATTTTAACATTGCACCGCAAATTTCAGTATTTTAACAGTCGGCAAGTAAGCGAAACCAACCAAGTTTTTGATAAATTGTAAGAATGGCTACTGTGACCTATGAAGAAGTCAAAGATGTGCCTAATCAGCCAAACACTTTCGTGATTGATGTCAGAAACAAGGACGAGTTGGCCAGAACTGGCGTGATACCAGGAGCAATTAGCGTACCAAGTAAGTATATGCATATTTTAAAGGGGTACAGAAATTTTGAAAAGCAACAACTAAGTAAATATGTATATAAAAATGTGTACTATATCTTGATTGCTGAAAGATGTCACAATCAAGGTGTTGAATTGAATAGATAATTAATTGCAGTTATAGGCCAATAGTTATTTATTTATTTTTTTTAGGAATCTTAGTAATGGGTTGAGAGTGAGTCGCGTTTACCATTTAAAGTACTCCTATCTGTTAAAAGTTAAAAACCAAGGCACCACACTAATATTTATCTCTTGTAATAAATATAAAAATATGTAAAGCGAACTTTAATCTCCGTATATGCAATAAACGACAAAACTCCGCCCAAAAGCACATAAATCACCGGAGAAAATTGTTATCTACTGTGCCATAAAATAGTTCCCATTAAATTTATTCATTAGTTAATTCCCATTAAATTTTGTAAGACAGAATACAAATTGTAAGACAGAATACAAATTGGGTTCTGTTTAATATCGCGCCGGTTAATTTTGGCTCACTGTACCTAAACGAAAGAACCAAATTGAAAATTTTAAACACGCATGCATGCTTAAATTATCGAATTTTATTTTAAAACATATTTTATAAAAATCGGTTGACAAATTTTTACAAAAATTCACTTTAAAAAATGCTATTTGTTGCAAATTTCTAAATATATGCTAGTGTATTTTCATCTGTTGTGCATTGTACCAAACCAATTATGGATACATTTTCACGCACATATATTACTTATGAATTATAAAAACCACTAGTAATGTTTTTAATTACTTTTGATTGTTAGTTTCTTTGTAAATCCTTAAATAAAATACACCTTTTTCTGCATTGAGTTCAATAATGCGAGAAACCAAAATGACTGCCTAATTTGAACTGTCAAATTACCGAGAAAGCACGAACAAAAGGGAATAAATTAAACCCACTTAGCAATAAATGTATGAAGTGAACGCGAAAAGGTGTTCAATGCTAAAATACTGTGGATGGCGTAGCCGGTGTTGGACCGGCCAGGGTTATTTTTTTAAAGCGCCAATGCAAAAAGGAATAAAATGCTAAAATCTTGTGGAAGAAATCCCGGTGAAGCATTATTTTACAAATTTAAGTATAAAACAAATTAAGGCTTTATATTTCTTAACGATTTTAATAATTTCAATATACCATCTAATATGTGTGCTGGGAAGCATAACGGTACTTTTCATATGTTTACCCATATTTAAAAATTTGATGTAATGCAATATACGTTTTCAGTGTTTTTCGGCGTTATTGAAAATAAAAATATTATTATAAAACAATGTGCGAAATTGCAAATGGTGAGTAATAATAAATAATAAGATATTCTAATATTAGAATATATTATTTTTTTTAGGAACGCGGTCCAAACGGTTTGAGTGGAGCCTTATGCGTGTTGGCACCGAGCTGCGCACGCACGAACAAGGAGTCCGTTTTGCGAAGGAAAACGGCCTAATACCGAGCGAGCAAATGTGCCCTGTACACAAGGTCCCAAAGACTATACGGAAAGGGGGCAAATTTGGGTATTTTGTGTGCTACAGGGGCACGTGCACGAAAAAGCCACGTGTTTCAGTAGCCATCGGGACATGGTTTGAAAATGTCCGCATCAGTGTCCCTCAGGTGTACTTTTTGATGTACTGCTTTGCGTGTCGTATGTCCCGCGAAGAAATATTGCGCGAGGACTATACAAGTGACGGGAAAACCTTGTCATCTGCAACAATAACAGACTGGTATGGTTATTGCCGAGAGGCCGTGGTAATATACCAGTTGGACCGCCAATATGAACAAGGAAAAATTGGTGGTCCGGGAAAAATTGTTCAGATCGACGAGAGTAAATTTGGGCGGCAGAAGTACAACAAAGGTAATACTATTTCCTTATACAACGAATTTAACTCTAATAAGGTCTTTTTTTTACATTTTAGGCAAGCGCGTAGAGGGACACTGGGTTCTTGGAATGATTGAAGATGGTAGCGAGGACATACGCCTCGAAGTATGTCCTGACAATCTTCGAACGGCGGACATTTTAATTCCATTAATCCAGAAGCACGTGGCTGAAGGAAGCATAGTTCGGACGAACTGCTGGCGGGCATATGACGCATTACCAAATTTTGGGTACGTCCACCAAAAAGTGAATGACAGTGACAACACCAACCCCTTCGTTTCCGAAGATGGTGTTCATACGCAGCGGATTGAGTCGCAATGGCGCGTAGTGAAACGTTTCTTTAACAAAGCCAACTATAATCACACCGCCAACTTCGCCGACGTCATCGTCGAATATATGTGGCGGCGATCTATTCGAAAACAAGGAAAAGATCCCTTTGTATCATTAATAGATGCCATTAAATATGTATATACATTGCACTGAAACATTTTGGTTTTCTTTATTTTGATTTCTTGTCCATACAAAAATGTTGGCTGGCTTGCATTGGTTTCAGTTTCTATGGAAAAATGAGCAAAAACACTGATTTTTGGTAATATTCAAAGGGCTCCCTACAGGTTTATAGGGCATCAAGGGGGTCGAGGCGGGGTTTATTAAAAAGTTCCTCTTCCTCTTTCCAATAAGGGGGCGTGAGGGGGTAGCCCCCCCTTCTTAAGACCTTTGACACTTGTAATATACATATTAACTTTCTGATAAGGTTAAAATATTTTTTGATTGCGAAAAACTAAAGACATAAAATAAATTGACTATTTTTGATCCTCCCGCAGTGCCAGATTTGGAAGCCGCCTTTCAAATGTCTGAAATTGATTTCAAAACTGCATTTAATCGCGACAAGCCGAGCACGGAGACAGTCTTGATATTCTCTTGTCAGGCTGGTGGTCGCGCTAAGCGAGCTTACGACTTGGCGCTGGCAAATGGTTACAAAAAGTAAGTAGACGTTGTATATTCGACAATAATATAATAAATAAACTTTGTATTATTTCGTATTATTTCTAATTGCATTTAGCGCGAAATACTATCCCGGCTCTTGGACTGAGTGGGCTGAAAAGGAGGGTTTGAATAAGGCTTAAGTGGCGCAAACGCTTAGCAAAATTGAAAAGACAATTGAAAATAATATGCTTAGAACGCGTATGTAAAAGAGAAAGTAGCAAACAAGTTGAAAAAGTTAAAACATATCAAATATGCTTAGTAGTGACATATAATAATCATTGCGTTGCCGCACTATTGCATGCTTACAATCAAAAGATAATCAAAGCTATAATCGCTATCTATTGCATTTAAAAGTAGTACGAGTAGCATACAATTACTGTAGTGAGTTTATTGAATAAATTACAAGTATATAAATAATTTGTGTGACTTAATGAATGGTGTATAAAATTAACAAATAATTATTAGTTTAAATATCAACAAATTGCGCTGACAATTTATTACAACTTAATATCTTGCAGCTCACCCCAGCTCCTGCCCATTTTGAGTTTGACCCTGAGCGGCACGCTTAGTTTAACGCAATTCTCCATAGTGAGGCTTAAGATTTTCGCCACTTTTTTCGCCTTCTCAGTGGGCAACTCGAATACAAGCTCGTCATGTATATGCAACACAAAACGCACGGCGTTCGCGCTAGTTATGCCCAATTTGTCGCTGTATTTCTCGATATTCTTCTCCATGCGTAGAATAGCACTCTTTGCTATATCGGCGGCTGAGCCTTGAATCGTCGAATTGATCGCCTGACGTTCAGCGTGTTCTGTAATGCAGTGAAATTTAAAATATATAAATAAATGTCCTTCGCAGTCAATTAGCTTATGTATATACTTTTCTGCTGTGGTTCGCCACTGTTTATGTGCTCCAGGTAACGACGACGACCCGTGATGGTTTCAATATAACCATTATTGCGTGCAAATTTTACCACTTTATCGGCATATGCTCTAGAAAATTGTAAAAGAGATTAAAATATGTTTGCTAAACAAAACAAAAATGTCAAGCATTTACTTTATACCCGGATAAGCCAAATGGAATTGCTGCGATAGCGACGTTGCTTCCTGTTCGGTACACTTCAAAGCATCGGCCAAGCTGCGCATGCCCATACCATAAACTATACCATAGCAAATCTGCTTGGTGCCATCGCGCAACTCCGTGGAAACATCATTTTCTGCCAGCTTGTGCCAGCGTGCTGCTATTGCGTTGAAAATGTCTCGATCGGTGTTCATTACTTTCAGCAGCGCTGCGTCCTGTTTGGTAGTAAAATGTTTAATGTAAATTAAAGATGACATTATTAGCTTAAAAAACTTAAGCGCACCTGTGAGAGATGCGCAAGTATGCGCATTTCAAGCTGGCAAAAATCTGCGGAGAGCAAGCAGCGTCCACTTTCCGTTGGGAAAAATGCGCTGCGACAGGATATAATTACGTTCTCGCTTCCTATGTATACAAAATTCGTTATTATTAAAACATATGATTTCAAAAAGTTCAATTCCGTATATACGAACCTTCCACAGTGACCACAAAGTTTTTGGCCACATTTTGTAAGTTTGGCTCAGTCATGGAAATACGTCCAGTCTGTGTATAGGTTATGCTCTGACCGTGTATTCTATCATTTTGCACACATTTCAGAAGTGGTTGTATATTTTTGGATAATGTGGTGCTTATTTTACGATAGGATATGATAGCTTGCGAAATTGGAGAATCGATCTTTTCGAGTATTTGGCGGGAAGTGCTCACGCGGCCGGTGGGTTTGCGGTGCAGACCAAGAACCTAAAATTGAAATGCTGAGAATTATTTAAGATTCAATATTAAAAAAAAAAAAAATAAAATAAGTTCAAACTTATAAACATTTCGTCACTACGTTATGCATTACCTTCGCCACCGCACTCGAAGAGCCCAAATTGAATCTGCCACCATGCATTTCGTAAATTTTCAATTCGAGTTTTTTCATCGTTTCCAGCATTTGTTGGTAAATTTTTCGCAAAGCAGTCTCATTCGCTGGAAAGCCGATCAATTCCATATTGCAAAGTGAATTCTGCAAAGGCATTTCTAGTTCTAACAAATAACACGAAATTTTAACGATATTCTTTTTAACAAAATAATTCACCAAGAGAACCTAACCTTTAAAAAATTTATACAATTGGCCTGAGCCGATACGTTCTAGGTTTTCTATTTGTGTTTTCAGTATGTGCACCGTAACGCAAGCTTCCACTGAACATCTGCGGTTAAATTTTTTTTATATTTATGCAAAACTGGAATAAAAAATCAAATTAAAATAAATAATTTGCATTACCTAACCTTAGCCCTAATAGCGCTAACCGTATCCAGGCCGTGACTACTATATCCACGTCCATTGCCACATAAGCCGGCGAGTGCGGTGCATTCCGGCGCGAATTGGTGAGTCTGCAAGAGAAGAAACAATCAAGAAAAGCCCAGGCGTTAATTTTCGAACAAATGTCATCGGTTTCAGTAGCTTCGGTAGCAGGACCACTCTTCACAGGAGCCAAAGAGAAATTAAAAAATTAAGCACTATTTTGGTAATAATACCGTTCGTTCTAATTCACAACTTATATTTTGACCGATGAGTATAATTATTGTTAGTTTACCATCTGTTGGAAACTCATGAGTTTATCCGGCTGCAGCAGCCAATTAGCCTCCTTGGGATCCTCCAGGTCTACATGCAGCTCGCTGAGTTCACCCAAAACACGGTACAATATCTTCAACTGCTCCTTGGCATCCACACAAAGAAGCGTGCATTTACCGGTGGTTAGCAGTGAGGATAAGAATTTGCATTTCATTTCTTTAGTCACATTGGCGCAAGTGCCCTCTCGTTGCATGTTCATATAATAAACTACATTCTCTACGACACCAAAAGCACAACCAGCTAAATATGTATGATCATCGATTTGAAACTCTTTTGCGACCGCCTGTTGCCCCTCATTTTCGTTGCCTGCGCGTTGATTTATTAGCAAATTGCCACCTATTAGCGGTTTGCATTTACTCTCCTGTTGTTGCAAGCCAATGCAGAAACCGAAACGTTTAATCGCCATCAGCTCCTGCAGTGCGGCATTGAACAATTTCTGGTCACCACAGATGTCAACAATCTCAAGACGTTTGAAATTGGTGGAGGCGTCGTCAACCTTGCTGCAATTCAAAATATGCGATGCATTCAGTTGCAAAGGATTCTGGAGCAGTGAATTCTCAAGCGATAAATCCGACACTTCTATCGAACTCGAGGGATGCGCGTTTGTGGAAGAGGCATCCTTCGTTACACTGCTTTTGTGCGTGGCTCTCAAGCGTTGTGTTGTGCGCAGCAGACGTGAGGCATGCACTGAGTGCTTCGCCGCCACGGGTGAATCGATCACAGCTAGTACAATTTGCTGTGATTCGGCTATTTCGTCGTCGTTTTCTTTGTTGGCCGTAGTTGGTGAGTTGGTAGGAGCATCATTGTGCTGATTTGCAGCTTCGATCGCAGCATTGATACCAGTATTCAATTCGAAGGAATCGTCCGCGAGGAAAAGTGACTGATCAAAGTGTTTCTCTGTGCTCGTGGAATTTTTGGTGGCATTACACGGTTGTGGTGGCGATTTGGTTTTCACAGTATTTATGACATTCGAATTTCGTTGATGATTACGTGGACTACGACGCGGTGCTGCGCTTATAATCTGTGTAGCATGTGGCGATTGCTTCACCGAGTTGGGTTTATTTTTGTTGCTTGCTGTTTCCTTTAAAATTGTTGGAGTGTGTCTGTTTGCATTACTTTTGGCATTTGGTGTCACATTTGTTGCGGGCTTTGTAATCGCTTGGGGTTCATTAGATTTGCGTAGCGCATACTTTTTTGTCTCAATATTTGCTGTTTTTGGTATTTGTTCGTCTTTCGCTGTTTTGAAGTTAACGTCTGTAGCGGCGATTTTCCCATTTTGTGCAACATTTTTCACATATTTTACATCAACTTTATTTTTATCACTCTCTTTATTTGTGTTTTGCAAAATTTTGAATTTCTCGCTCGTTGCTGATATCTTGATAGCAGTGCTAGTACCTGAATTTTCTTTATTACGTTCTGCGTTAATATTTTTTGCAGCAGTTGCAACAACCAAAGCGCCATTTTGTCTCTGTGCAGTTATTATAACGGAGTTTTCTTTTTCTTTTAAATTTGTACTTTTTGCAGCTGGGGCAGCTGCTAATAAACCATTCTGTTTCTGTGCTGTTATTGTAACGCATTTTTCTTCGATATTGCATGTTTTCATTGAATGAGCTGTGAACATTTTTGCGTCATCAGCATTTTGTTGTTTTTGTTTGCTGTTTAAACTGGAGTTTTCCCGCAACAGCTCTCGCTGCCTTAACGCCATTAAAGCATTTTTACTCGTTGACGGTTTTTCATTTAATATGGAATGCTGTTTCGCTTCATTCTCCAGTCTTTTCAATTTTGGTGACGTTACTTGAGACTCTTTTCGATGCTCCACACTTTTACGTTTCACGCCATGCTCCTTTTCATTCTCTTCGCATGACATGTGTAAACTATTCATTGAACTCCCATCATTTGTACGTTCTTGCGTCCACTTAATGCCGCCCACACCGATTTCATATTGCACGAAAGTACGTGCTTCTTGTACCAGCAATTTGGCACCTTCGGCTACTGTCAAACCCACTTTGCCCGTTATGAAAAATTCCCGCGCTTGGTTTCGTTGCAGCGCTTCGTAATCTGCTTCATTATCATGCTGTTTGGCTGAATCAAAGCTCAGCGCGTTATATAAAACCTTTTCGACTTCGAAAATATCAGCGTTTGCTAGATCTACAAGCGTTGTAATGCCAGCGTCGAAGAGTGCACGCGCACGTTTGTGATTCAAATCCGGCAAACGCATCAAATCGATCAAGTCTCTATGTATGCCGAAGAAGAGACGCTCCTTAAACTGCGAAACAACCAAGGATAGTGTGGGCCACTGCAATGAGTTGCAAAACGCCGTGACTATACCGGCAAATGTGGACGACATTTGCTGCAGACTTTGTAGCATGCCACGCGTGCATTTATATTTAGCGGCCACGGTGTTGATAGGGACTTCATTGACTAGTTCTTGTAGCGCTAATGCGGTGTAAAATCTGAAAACAACACAAATTATCATTAATTGTCCACTTAAGTTATAACACATCCAAATCTCTGAAACTAGCTGCAACCTTTTATGTATCTGCATGAGTTTATAGTCCAATTTCGACTGTCCGCGCATAGCACGCACCAGAAATGACTCCTTAACACCAACAAGTTCACCAACTTTTTTCATAGCTGGGGTCAATTTCTCCCACATATCAAGAAATAGCAACCAATCGAGATCTTGCAGTTGATAGCACACCGAGTAAGGTGTCACCAAATATACAGCATGCAGTTCGGATTCCAGCACAAAGCAACGTCGTGATTTCTGGAGCTCAGCGAACAGTATTAAACCATCAGTGGGCGGCATCGAGGCAGCTGTAAGTTATTTATGATGATATTTTTGTTTTTATGAAAACGATTCCACTTACCCAAACACGCTTGGCCTAAACGTGTTGCTACATAACTCTCTCTATTTGTTTCGCTATCCACTTGCAGGCGTACAAATTCATATTCTATGAGAAATTCGAGAGCATCTGTTATGAAATGTTCTTCGTCATCTTTGCTTTTATCCTTTCCTTGTTCGCTAAGTTGTTTCTCCGCACTCAAAAGTGTGCAGTTCACGAAGCTCTCAATGTCTTCCTTTGTGATAGCCACACCGGAAGAGATCACTTCCAGCAAGGCGCGTTTAAGGTGAGTCTGTGTTTGTGTTTATGTTCATTTGATCAAGTTTAAAATTAATTTTATTTTTTTTTAATTGAAAAAAAAACTCACACTATTCTCTTGTTCCAGGCAGGAGTAGATTGGCTTCAAATCTGCTTGTATCAGCTCTTGGCCAATACGCGTGTTGGCAGGTGTGCAAATTAATATCGATTCTCCTAAAGTATCCTGTAAGAGAGTTAAGCAATATCGATATCAAAAAATTGAGGGACAGACTTCAAATAAATAACATCAATTTTACCTTTCCTGTACGTCCTGCGCGACCAATCATTTGCCGATACGTGAGTGAGCTCATTTGTCTACCGCCAAACATCGGTGTTCGTATCAATACGCGTCGCGCTGGCAGATTAACTCCGGAGCTGAGTGTGCTGGTCGCAACAATTATCTTTAAAACACAAGACTTAAAGCTTGCTTCGATAATATCGCGTTCTTCACTTGTGAGTCCCGCATGATGAAAGGCACAACCAAATGTGATTATTCTTTCGAGCACATTGTCCAGACCTGAAATGAAATCATTATTTACTACCCAACATTTGTAAATAAAATTTTAACATACCTGTCGGTATATCACGCAACTGCTTTTTTACTTCCTCAATTTCGTCACTTTTTATCTGCGCGCGCAATCGCTTACCATAATAGTCGTCTTTACGTATAAGCGTTTGTATGGCGCTTGCCAACTGAGTAGCTAAGTTTTCACACCAATCTTTAGACGGACAAAATACAATTACAGAGCAGCTTTCTAGTAATGTTTCAATACACAAATGCGCTACGTGGTCATTGTCATTCTGTATTTGTGGCAGTGGATATTCCGCGCCCTGTAAGGGTTCGTTGATATCACGCAAAGGACGTAATTTGCTATCGAATATTTTATTACCGATTTTAATCATCTCCTGCAGCGCGACGGGTCGAAAATCTGTTATATACAACTCTGCGTCTAGCCAACGTTTCAGCAGCTCCACATTAGCTAATGTGGCGGACATTGTGACAACTTGCAGCTGGAAGCCATACTTGCGTGACATATACAATACTTTCGCTATTAGCAGTTCGAGTATATAACCACGCCCTGGATCGGAGATCAAGTGCACTTCATCTACGACCACTGTGCCAATGTCGTCTAGTTTACCTTGCTCCATTAATTTATTTATAATGGAATTGGCTTTCTCTATGGTGCATATGGCAACATGTATGCTATCAAAACCGCCAGGTGGTGTGTAACCTCCAAAGAAACCTTCAACACGGTAGCCGGCTACTTTTAACAAATCTTGCAGGTAAAACATTTTCTCACGAACCACAGAAATGAAAGGCAATATGAAAAGCACCTTTTTGCCACGCTCCAGCACGGTTTTTAAGAGTAAAATCTCACTGACTAAAGATTTACCAGCAGATGTGGGAGCAGAGTAGACGAGATTGCAGTGTTCAAATATAACCTAGAAATGAAAGATACTAATATTTTTGTAAACATATTGTATATTGGTACAAACCTTTGGATTACTGAGACATTCTATTTGCCAATCAAACATTTTTACCACACCTTTCTTTTCATATTCCTTTAACACACTATGTGGCAAATTCCAGGCACTAATTCGTTTCAGTGTTTCTAAATCTCGAATATTTTCGTTCGCTTTTTTAACTTTTACGACAGAAGAGTTTGAAAAACTGGTACCTCTCTGTTGATAAGAAACATTCAAATCTTTTCTCACTTGTATTGTCTGCAAAGCATCATCAACTCTAGCCACTTCCCTGCGACTAATTTTCAATTCTTTTTCTATTTGCTCTTTTGCTTCAGAACTTCCAGCATCAACGCAGATAAATCTACTTTGGTCCAACTGGCGGGCATCCAATTCATCTATTACATCTGTAGGTTTCTCCTCACTTTCAAAAGTATCTGCAAATTCCGGCAAAGACTTTGAACTATTTGCTGCCATAACAGAATTGTCTTTTTCTTCTTGCATACTTTTCACATTTTCTAAAAGTTCATTTAAATCTTCTGAGAATATAGGCATATCTAAATCATTATTCACAGCCTGTTCATCTTCAAGAACCATATCATCTATATCTTCTACATCTTCAACCTTTTCCTCTTTTATAATTTCAAATGCTGCTTCGATTTGTGAGACACGCAACACGGAACCACTTCCTTCAAAAGCACTTTTTTGCGGTTCACCTTCTATTGAAAATGTGAATCCACTACGAAAAAGTTCAGTGTAATTCTCTGCTTTATTGCTCCCATTTAATGTGTTTTGTTTCTGTAGTGTGGAGTCTGACTTGCTTCGTCGCAGTCGTCTCCGTTCGTTGGAGGACACATTCGCATTTTGGGCAGTTATTTTACCGCAGTTATTTCGAGATAAATGCCGCTGCGTTCGCGTTCTGCTAAACATAGATAAGCCGGCTATATTACTATGCTTGGAACGCTGACCATGTTCCGGCGATTCCTGTATCACTTCGGCCACATCTATTTTGTTTTCAAAATTAGGAGCGTCTTGCTGTCCTTCATCTTCTACCTCGGTGTCAATGGCGTGACGCGCCTGGCTGTCTAAATTTAATAAAGTACTATTACCAATGTCTAGCGATTGAGAAAAGGCCATGCCAAAATATTTTTTAAAAACTTAGCTTAGATATTGTAGTACTAAAATATAAATTTCAAATACAAACAAATGAACGAATAGAATGAGCGCGTTTAACTGCTTTGCCGACTTTATTTATATGTTGTTAAAGTGGTGCAGCGACGAAAGATTGCCACGTACCTTTAAATGTTAAATAATATTTCATAATTCTTATTTTATAAACAATAGCAATTATAATTTATATAATTTTGTTTTTCATCAAATATTGTTGAAAAAATTAGTGCATACTATTAAACTACTATATAAATTGAATTTTTAAATATTATTAAATGACCAAGTTGACTTATGTGTACATATCTTATAAAAATATGTATTATATATTAAATATAACCCAGATATGCTCAAAATGCATAAAACATACTCAAAAACAAAAAACAAGAATTTCGGAACTATTTTTCACTCAAACGCTAAAAAGTTTTTACATTTCACAAACTTCAATCTTTTTTTTTATAATTTTTTCATTACATGAAAAATTTCATTTTCACATAAAAGCATAAAAAATCTCGACTTTTTCAGCGTCTAACAAAAAATTTACGGTTACTATTTAATTCCACTCAATTGGAAGATTGGTTTATTAAGTTAGGATATGTGCGCATTTAGAAACATAATTATGAAATCGCGACGACTCAAGTATTTGTCGTATCCCCGAGAGCGAATCGACTGGAGCAAGCCAGAATGGAGGTTAACCACAGCGTTAAAGCGTTACAGACCAACCAAGCGTATAATTCAGCTGGCGAAGCCGGTTAATCGTGGAATAGGAAAGGTCTACTCAGTCTCGTCAGAAAAGAAACTGAGAAACACGATAACTTACCAACGTAAGCATATACATACATAAATAAGTATATTTATAAAATAATCGTTAATTATAGCTTCACAACGTCTTCTGGAATTGGCAGTGCCGCCAGTGAAACCGCCGGGTAATAGAGATAGACGAAAAAATCCCTATCGCATACCACCGAAAGCATTACGCGCCAAACCCACAGCTCGTCTACTGGAGCTAGCAGAGCCAAAGGAGCACGATTACCTTGAGCCCCTTAACCCTTGGTCCATATCAAAATCGGCACTAAGAGCTAAGGCGTCTCAAAGAATCGAAATGCTCTCCAAACCCAAGAAATACAACTAGTAAACCATATAAAATTTCTGTTTCAAATCATTCGTCATTGATCAGAAAAGTCTGAACGGTATGTCGCGTGCTAAATCTTTTTAATATTAAACTTTTGTAATTAAAAATTGTTTAAATTGTTAAACAAAAAATTTAATTATGTCGTTTCAATACGGGATGTTTATATTTAAATAGCAAAAAGTGAAGTTGTGCTGAAGAAAAAAGCTTCACCTGTAGAGCGTTTAAGATATTTTCAAAATCTGTGAGGATTTTGTTATTATAATCCACATAAATGAAGGTTATATCGTTGGGCTGATCTTACCGAAGAAGCTAATTTGAACAGCTGTGAACACCAGTTCCTTTCGGATACACAGAAACTCCTAAACATGGATTACGAGATCCTCAGATCGACGAGGCGTTTAGAGCTTACCACAAATTTGTTAAGGCGATTAATATCAATTTCGGCTAATTTTCCAGGTTCCCTGAAGTTATGTTTACTGAAATATTTCAATTTAATTTGAAATGGACGAAAAAATTATTGAAAAGTTATTTAAAAAAAAATTAAAAAAAAAAAAAAATAATGTAAGAAGGAAAGATTGGTGGAAGCAAGGTTGTTAAATAAATTGCCTTTTTTAAACTTATAAAAAACTTAAAATGATAATAATTAATACTTAAATTGTCAATTTTATCTTTTAAAAAAGAAAATTAAAAACAATAAAAAATAAAATTAATATTGAAAAAAATTAACAATTAATAAAAATAAATTTTATTTTAATGAAAAATAAAATCAAATATATACAGTTAATTACAAACTATGCATTTCCATTAATAAAAACACATTTATTTTTTTTTAATATTTTATATTTTTATTTTCAAATAAATGTATCATTACAGTATTAATAAAATACTGAGTATGCTCCAAGTTCACATTATTACAATAGGTAAGTAAATCTGTTTTTGTTCTCCTTGTTGTTGCTATTTTTTTATTTGTTGTTTCACTTGCATTTACATCTGTCTCGCATTCCATACGCATTTGTTCAATATATCTTGTATTAATTCATATTTTACAGTATTTGTCATGCCCAGCGTTAAGGTTTAGGTGTTTCCTTGCCTCTTGTTACTTTATACACAATTTTGTTTTGATTTTAAATCTTGTTTTCTTGGTTTTAAATATTCAGCAAAAGTTTATCAGTAATTTTCTTAGTCTCAATAAAAATAAACAATTTAGCTCAAACTGAAGAGGAATGAACAGAAAATCGTGTACCGTTGTGTGTACATACATATAAATTATGACTAACGGTATTATTAATTTTGTAATGCAATTTTCATGTAATTTTTCAATAAATATTATAATAATGCTTTTTATATGTTTTTGCTGATTTTTGAATTTTTGCAATTGGCGTTAAGGGTTGCCATGCTTCTGGAAAATTAGTAAACTGAAATTAATTTGTTTCTTTTTAATTTTGCTTTTAGTAAACCCACTTGAAATGCAGTCAATTTGTGTACACGTGTCTGTGGTGTGTTTTAGGTTTCTCTATTTAATTAAATTTAAATTACATATTTCATTTTCCAGAAAAAAAAATTTTAATTTTTTTCAAAATATTTTTTTTTTCAAAGTATTTCTTTTTTAAAAGATTTTTTTTCTAAAAAACATTTTTTCGAATTTTTTTTTTTCAAAACAAATATTTTTCAAAACGTTTCTTTTTTCAAAATATTTTTTTAAAATAATTTTTTTTCAATTAAAAAACAATTTAAACATTTTTTTTAGTAAATATAAATTGCATTTATATTTTTTCTTTTTGAAAATTTTTTGAGTTTGTTTTTTATTTCAAAATAAATGTTTTCTTCCAATAATTTTTTTAAATCAAAACTAACCAAACTTTTCCGCATAGTTTCACAATATTCAATAAGCATTTTCCAAAGCTACTTCTATACTTGTATTAAATTTTTTGTTCGCCTAAACTAGTTACTTAGTTATCGTATACATCATTATGCTCCACCTATTTAATCTTAATTTATTTAAGTGCTTTTAGCATTTGTCAAAAAATTACATACAAAGTTTTGAAACAAGTTTCACGCTTAAATTTCCTAAAGAAACACAAAAAGTCGGTTTCTCTTTTGCTAGTTTATTTTTGTTTGTTTGTTTGTTTTGATTTTACTTTCACCACTTGAAATTTTCTTTTACCAAAAATGTTCACTTTTTTATTTACAAAATAGTTGATTTCATTTCCTTAAAGATTGTTAGGTTACAGCTTTTGTTAATACATGTTACATCTCTGTGCGCTATTTGAAGGCGTGCCCACCCCCGTCTAGCCGCCAAACAAGTTGAACGAGTACTTCAAGTACCGTTATATATGTATATATAATAACATATTGCCCACCATTTTACGCCATAATTCCCCACATTATTTAGTTATTGTTTTTATTTACCGTTTTTTTTTTTGGATTTTCACACATTTTGTAAAAAAAATTTCGGATATGGTCAAGTGTCTCTCTAGTTTTCAGTATATATATGTTTTTTTTACTTTAATTTATTTTTAGTTTTTGTTTTTGTTTGTTTTGGTTTACTTCTTAAGCTTGTTGTTTCGGTCTAAATAAATCAAAATATTCAAAATTTTGATCCCTGAAGTTGTTGTTGTTGTTTAGATAAGAATTTCCTCTACTTATTGTTAGTGATGGCTGTTGCGCAGTCAGCGTTGAATATCGGTTACTCACTGATCAATAAAATTGTATCGCATTTTGTAAGTGGGTTTCTGGCGCACAATCTATCCAAATGGTTAACTGTGTGCTTAGTCTAACATTCGAAAACAATAAAAAATACAAAATCTGACATTTTTCTAAAGAAATCACCCGTAAAAGGTAAGCGTTGCTAAAACTTGCAAAATTAAAAAAAAGAAAAAACATAAGTACTTCTTGCAGTTCGCTTTAATCGTTCACCGAAATAGTTGTTCTGACCTTTAACCGTTACTATTGCTTTGTAATTGTTATTAGTTTGTATTTTTGCCAATAGTTCAATGTGAAAATGGAGCAAACAATGGTAATGTTGGGATCTGTCGCATGGCGGGTCTTTAAAAATGTGTCTTACTCTCGTAGTTGTTACGACTAACTATTAACTCGGTTTGAGAATTACTGTTGTTATAGTAATTTGCTTTCTCGGTACCAATTACTTTGTCGGTTGTTTTGCGTACCGATTACGTTGTGACCCGGTAATTTGCATACGGATTACTTTTCGTATTACTTTGCGAACCGATAACTCTGCATGCCAATTACTTTGTCTACCGACTAATTTGCATACCAATTACTTTGCATACAGACTACTTTGCATTCAGATTACTTTGCATACCGATTACTTTGCATATCGGTTACTTTGCATACCGGTTACTTTGCGTACCGGTTACTTTGCATACCGCTTACTTTGCATACCGCTTACTTTGCATACCGATTACTTTACATACCGATTATTTTGCTACCGATTACTTTGTCTACCGACTAATTAGCATACCGATTACTTTGCATACCGGTTACTTTGCGAGCCGATTACTTTGCATGCCAATTACTTTGCGTACCGGTTACTTTGCATATCGCTTACTTTGCACACCGATTACTTTACATACCGATTATTTTGCTACCGATTACTTTGCATACAAAGTATTTTAAACCGCTATCTCAAACAACTTAATGTTAGTAAACTCTCTTACTCTCTTCATTACACTTTTAATTCTCACCATGCTTAACCCCACACGACCAGTATTCACTTTGGTCTATTGCATTGTATTTGAAATACTTATTTATTGTAATTTTTTTTAATTGCTATAATTGTAATTGGTTATTGCTTGTTGTGATTTTGTTTTTTTCGCATATGTATTTTCGCTTATTTTCTGCTTATTTGCATGTGTGTGTGTGCTTTATTCCTTACAATATTCCATTACTTTTCTGCAGCCGAAATCTTTCTTCTTATTACATTTGTGTGCAAAATAAAAGCATTTTAAAAGAGTTAAAGTGTATTTGAGAAATGAAATTACAAAAAAAGCAATAAACACATTACCTCGCAGCTATTTATATGTTGAGAAAATGAGTAGTACACAAATTGTTGTTTATTTTGTTTTTTCCTCTGTTTTAACTAAAATTTTTATTTATTAAAATAATATGTATCCATGTGTCAGTGTATTTGTATTATATATTGGTATTTGTATATTTAAACAATTAAAATTATAAAGTATCAATGTAGCATATGTATACGTACTTATGTATGTAGTATATATATATATATATATATATATATATATTGTTTTTGTATTTAAGCATGTATGCATGTACGTTATACATATGTAAATATAAAATAACGAAAAAGATAGTTGTGTAAACAAATCAATCATAATAAAATCATAAAATTACATTACATATTAATTATAAAAATAGTAAATATTTATATATATGTTTATATGTATGTATATATGTAAAAACAAACATCCACATAGCGCTATTTATATATGTAAACTATGCATGTAATTAGACACGTAAAAATCTAAGGCAATCTAAACAAGTTATATCGTTTATAAAAGTGATTCTGCTCGCTTGCTGTCTCCCCAGCAATTATTTTCAAACTGAACGTTTTTTTTGTTTATTTTTGTAAATATAACTTTATTTTACATATATAATTGTTTTACTATTAATTTTAATTTTTGCTTTACGCATTTAATGTTTGATATTTTTGTTGCTACTATTTCTAAATTGAATTTCTGTTTCACTTATTTTTTTAGATTTTTATTTTTGTTGCAACACTTGAAAAGAGAATTAAACTAGGCATTAATTAAAAATAGTACGCTACTAATTCGATTTACCAATACGATTTTTTACTTTAAATAAACTTAAATTTAAATGCACAATATATATATTTTTTAATTTTACATTATTTTTACATTTACATTTCATATATTATGTATTGTGTTGTTTAAGAAGAGAACGAAAAGGAAAACGACACTTAATAAATATGTGAACCCGTTTAATTTAAATTTTTTATTTTGCTTTTGCAGACAATTATTTTCTTTGTTTCATTTACGGCAAATAATTTTAGATTTTCTTATAAAATTTTTAAATTTATTTTAAAAATATCAATTTCCATTTTAAAGAATTTTAATATTTATTTTAAAAATATTAAATTTTTTAAAAAGTTAAAATAAAATATTTCCGAATGTCAACATTTACATTTTTGCACAGCAAAGTGTAAACCCTGCATAATGAAATGCTGCTTTCATTTTGTGTGTGCCGTTAGCGGCCATGTTATTGAAAGTGCGAGTTAACTGAAATTTTTCAATTGTGTTGCCGTAAATTCAACGTATTTTCTCATTATTTAATAAAGTGTTCAAAATATATATTATATATATGCACAAAATAAATAAGTAAGTTTCTCGTCATGAATTTTACTGACTATTTAGACGTAGTTCATTTTCAAGTTTTGTTTTTGTACATTCTATGTGAAAAATCTGCCTTGTTGTGTTTTTGTAATGTCCAGTTTTGCAACCCAAAGTGAATTTTTAATATTGTACTTGCGTTAGTGTTGTGTAGTTTGCGTTAAAATACAACTTTCAGCATATTTTATTTATAAAAACTGTATAAACAATAAAACTACCAACACTCGAATGTAAAAAAATTGATGCAAAGTAATAATTTATTAATTGCAATAATAAAAAAATATATTTTATTAGCTATTTTTAAAAATTTTGCAACCATTGCTTGTGTTTAAAATGTGTAGAATAATTTCAAGAAAATATTAAATTGTTCTAAACTCAAAAAGCGCATGAAAACAAATTGAAAATTTAAGGAATAATGCCTTTTTTGTTTTGCAATTAAATTAATTATTTATGGAAGTGAAAAATATCTATTGCTTGGGAATTCAAAATATTTTTGAATTAAAACCAACTAATTTATTTTTAGTAGAATAATCAGATACGATTTTTTTTTATATATAATTGTGGTATAAACTGTAATAATTTTAGACAAAAAAAAATCAATTTCCTTATTTTTATATTAGAATAATAATTAAATATGATTTTTTTATGTAATTGTGTTACAAACTGAAATAATTTTAGACAAAAAAATTAAATTTCGTAATTTTTAAATAATTAAATAATAACAAAATGAAAAAATAATTACTACAAATTGTAAAAAAAGTAATAAATTTTGTGATTTTCTATTGACTTCTTGGAATTTCGACTATTTTTTCTGTCGATTGGCTGTTGTTGTTGGTTGATTTATGGCTTATTGTTTGTGGTTGGAGCCTTATTACTATTGCTATTGCTATTGTAGTTGTAAATGTAATTGTAATTGTGAGATTTATTTGAAAACTATTGTATTGTTTATGCATTAAAATTGTTAGATACTATTGTAATTTGTATGTGATATTTTGTTTTTATTTCGAATACATTTCAATTACTTTACTGTATGTTCATAGTTCGGTGAAAAATAATATAGTTTCACATTACGTAATTTCACAAATATTATTTCATAATAATGATAGTTACAGCTTTCAACATAAACATAGGTGTAAGGAAACGAATTGCGCAAGCGCATTGTAACAAACATAACAAAAATGAACATTACTACACTAGTTAATTAGGGAGTAGTCATCAAAAATATATGTACGAGTTTGTAAGTAATTTAACATAACGATTAAAACAGTTAAATGGAAAGTGAACAGTACTAATTTCTTTATTTTAAACGAAATATGCAACCTGTCGGTTGCAATTGACGCAAAATAAAATAAAAACAGTCGACAACTCGATGAGAATATAAAACACATACATATGTTATTTTATTACGTTTATACATATGTGTTTATGCATTGCGCGCACCTTTTCGCGCGTTTTTTTCGTTTAAATGTAGGTCTTAATAAAATATTGTATTTTAAGTGTTAAGTACAAGTTGCTATTCATTATTATGTTTACGGCATATTATTGATATTGTTGTTGTAGTTTGTAAGTAATTGTTGTGGCTGTTCTTGGTTTTTCTTGTTTTCAATTATTTCTGGCTTATTTGAAACTGCTTTAATTACTGGGCTATTGTAGGCTGGTATTTCGGGCTATTGCTGTTGGTTTTTACTGTTGTTGTTGTTGTAAACATTTAAAGACTGATCTATTAATTATATTGTTTCATTTATTTCATTTCGTTATTTTATGCGTTAATTAGTTGTTTTTTCTGCTGTTTGGTTGACTATTGTATAACTATGGTAAGCAAATATCTATTGTAAGTATTGTTGGGTATTTTGTGGACAAGTCTACACATACGTTTATTGTACGCGTAGTTTAATGTTTTACAAGTTAGTAAAATGCTAATGATTGCTTAAAATGCGATTGCTTACTGCTAAGCAAAAATTGCTCTATCTAATTGCAAATTAATTCCCTTCATTTTAATTTTTGTAGTCTTCGTTAAACGACCGTAAGGAAGTCGCTGCTTAACATCGTTTGCACTGCATTAACTACCGTGTACGGTATTGGCTGCACTTGACTGAGATGGCAACTTGACAAACAAATCGGCAACAGTTGTCACTAAGTTCGGTTCGTGTTCGCGTTTCATTTGTGTTTAGTGTGAAAAAAATAGTTAAATTAATAGTAAATTCGTTAAAAAAATGTGCAAAAGTTGTGCCGTGATTAGCAAAATACATGTGTGCTCAAAGTATGTTGAAGTGTAAAGATTATAAGTGTTTGCCGGCAGCTTATATGCAGCGCATTGTGGTAGCGTCTGTTGTATGTGATATTTGTTGTTTTTGCTGGCGGTCATATTTTTTTGCTTGCACATCGGTACCGTTATGCTGTGTGTCACATTTTTGTTGCTTTAATACAATAATTTCTGTAGAATTTCACTGAAATCAAAAATGTTATCAGGTGATGCTCAAAATGGCGTTACTCCTGTCAATTCGAACGGTACATCGAAACGAACGGTATTAGCAGTATTCTCTTATGCTTCTATAATTCGTAAAAAATTAAAGCAATTTGCTTCGAAAGCAGTTCCGATTTATCGGTGTGTTTGTCTAAAATAAACGATCGCGATTTTTGAAAAATTTTTAAAAATGTAAAAGTAAAGTGACAGTTGGGGAAAATTATAACTAAATAAAAAGTCTGTTGTACGATTAAAGCGTTAGTTTCGGGTAATCGGTGTGTTCGCGGTTTAAAAAAAAAGTTATAAAAATTAAATCGCGGTGTTTGCTTCGGAAAATCGTCGCATTGACGTAAAGTAATTGAACATAATTAATTAGAAAGTGGTACAAGTATAAAGTGAAGTGTTCGTTTTGGTCAATTCGTGCCTTGGCAAAATATGCAAAGCAAAGTTTCGGTCAATGACTGCATATGCGTAAAGTAATAAAGTATGCCGTCGTAATTATTTGATAGGTAAAATAAGAATACAAAGTGGTGGTGAAGCAAAGTTAAAAAATAATTAAAAAATTGTAAGTGAAGAAACAAAAAAAGTAATCATATGGCAAAAAATATGATAAAGGCAGTGTATAGAAAAAATAATTTAATAAATTTATGCTAATCAAAAGTTTGAAAAGTGCTGACGATTAATAAATCAAAAGTCGAACAAAATAAAAAATATATATTTAAAATAAAAAGTTTATTGAATTATTCGAATTCGAAATGTCAACAACAAAAACGTGTTCATGCGCGAGATATCCGTCCGTGGTCGCTGCTAAGTACACGTATATCCGGTAAGTAATGACCAACTGCTTGCACTGCTTTGCCAACCGTGCACGCATCTGCATATACTACTTTATCACTCCAGCCATTTGCTACTGCAATCGCATTTTAATACCATCAACACATTTTTATACTATCTTGTTTAAAAAATTTACAATATTTATGGTTATTGCCAATCCGTTTACTGCTATTGTTGGTTTTTTATTATTACTGTAGTCAATATTATTGACTTACATTGCATATTTTGTTTTTTTTTCGACTATTTCAATACAATATTTAAAAATAAAAACAATCGACTGTCGGCTGTATTTATATAAATTTCTTTGATTTGCAATCAATTATTTCTTATATAACATATTCAGTGTTGTTGTTTTATGTTTTTGTGCGTGTGGAGAGGGAAGATAACTATTGTGGGTTTTGTTTTGTTGCTTATTTCTGTAAATAACCAATAGTTTTTCGGCTATTTTGCGATTTTTCCAATATATTTATATATGCATGCATATAATACAATGTACATATATACTGTGTAGATGGATATATATACAATACACAAAGCATTGCTATATATATTTGGGCTATTGCTCTTTTTCACTTATATGATTTGTTTTGTTTGGAAAATTAGCTGTTTTTACTATTGTTTGTTTATGTTTTGCTGTTTGGTTTATTTTTTAATTTTTTTGAGTGTATGCTGTAATTAATTGGGTTAGTTGTATTTATCTATGTTGTTGCAATGTGCCTTATTACACAATTTTAAGCTTTGTTTTGTTTATTTGACGGTTTTACTTGGTAAATCTGGTAATCTTCTCATCTTGGTATGTGTTTTAGTTTCACAGAGGGTATTAAAAATAAAATTTTTGTTAAATTACGTTTAAAAAATTTTTTAACTGTTGTATTTATGTTTATATGGAAATGTTTTTATGCATAAAATGAGATATGAAAAAATATTTTCGAAATAATTGCGAAAACAGAAAAATCTTCTTTCTATTTTGGATAGATTTAATTTTCGAAAGGGTGTGGTTTTGCTTAATATGTTCACCAAATATTTTTTTCAATTGTGGCATGTAGCAGATTTCACAAATTATTATTTTTTCGTAATCACCTATTCTATTGAAATTATCATTTTACGCGCTTTCATTTTTCGTCCTTTCTATATAGTTTTCTTTAGCTTAACCGCAACTAAAGAGCTTACCATACGCTTAGTTGGTAAACATAGGTTATTATATAAAATTAATAAATATTGTTTACAAAAAACAACTAAACAAATCAGATCGTAATTACATTTGGTACACGAGGTCATTGCAACATATTCACTTTTAATATTACAGTTTACTTTGCATTGCATTAAATGCGCTTACAATTTTAACTCGTTTCATTCAAACAATATAGCAAATATAATAGATATCTAAATACAATAGCTTTATTTGTAAAATAGAATGATTAATATTTATTTTATTTGGATTTTTCGTTTATTATGTGTAAAGTATATATAAAAAGTGTTTTTTTTTATTTTTTTTTAATTATAAATATAGTAAATATAAATATGCATTCTGCCATTCGCCATTCACAGTCCAAAGGACATAACGCGCAATGCGAATTTTTTTGATTTCAATTTCGCTTAATGTATGCAATATTGTTGCTGGTAAATGTCAACAACATAAATTGTAAATTTTAAAAATTATAGCAACATTTCACTTTGTTAAAAAAAAAGACAAAAAAGTCCTTTGAGTCCTTTTCTTTCATGTTTTAAAACATTTACACATAAAAAAGCGTTAATAAGATAATTAGAGAAAAATATATTAAACAAAAACATTGCCATAATGTTTCTACTTGAAATTAAGAACGTGCTCACACGCTTAAAGATTTTCACTACTTTAATTCGTTTTTTAAAAAACAATTGCACTATAAATTCAATTTTGTCTATATATACATATAAGCAGCCCATTGCTTCGCCATCTCTGCCTGCTCCACTTCTAACCCTCTCTACACTGCAAAAAAAAAGTTATAAACGGTATGTAAGTATATACTATATTAACAGTAAACAATAGATTATTTCGTGTTGTTGTTGCGCCAGAACGGGTAGGCGTCATAGCAAATGCTCGAACACAGAACAATTTATTAGGGTGCTATGTCTTAAAAATTCACAATAAGTAGTAGAAAAATGCTCCCCGCTCAGTACAAATCACCCAAAATACTACTAAACCATTCCATGCGCAATATGTATGTGTGTACGTAGCAAAAGTTCTATGTAACTATGCGCTAGCAACTAACTTTTTAATTACTAACACAATTATTTAGTTAAAAATATTTAAGTTTTAAGTTTAAAAAATAAAATTATGTGTAAAATTATGTTCATATCCTGTATGTGTATGTATGCATGTCGTATATTACAAAAACTATATAAATTTCTATAACTGTGGGTCTGTAAGTATGTACAAAACTGCGTGTTGACGAGGTGCTTGCAAAGAAAATAGAGACATTTGCGACTTGTGGCTGCACACCAACAACATTTGATCATTCCTGCACGCGCAACACTCAGGCTCCTAAAGTAGCAGCATTTTCTCTCGCGTGCGCTCTCGCCCTCTTTCTCTCTCTCTCTATCTCGCTCACACGTCCTCTCTGCTTACTAACTCTTTACAAATCTAACATTCTATTTAGCATTTTAAAATACAATATTTAAAAATATGGTAGTCAATCTTTTTTCTCTCCGAAAATAAAACACATACCTGAGGGATTTTACATACAATTTGCATTCTCGGCGCGCTCCTTTAAGCGCTCTCCCATTCATTCAGCCCTAAACGTCTGCCCTTAGACGTTTTCTTAACTTAATTATTAAATCAACTGTAGCTTAACTTGTCTTTTTGTCCCAATACTTGTCTGTGTGTGTGTGTTTTCTTTTTTTGTTGCTTCAACTTGTATACCATAAGTTTTTGAAATCGGCCGGTTGTTGTTACGAGTCAATGGCGTAATTCGCGAGTGTGTGCAGAGTTGATATTTGAAGTTAAATTCCATACCAAACTTGAGAAAAGGTTTTAGTTTTGCAAAATTTGTTTTGAAAAGCTTGTACTTTTGCAAAATTAGTTTTGAAAATTTGAGAAAAGCTTTGACTTTTGCAAAATTAGTTTTGAAAATTTAAGAAAAGCTTGCAGTTTTACAAAATTTGTTTTGAGAAGTTGAAACAATAAGTTTTACTTAAACAATTTTTGTTTCGTTAAGTTCGAAAACAATTTTTGTACTCTCTTATCACCTCTACCACTTCGTTCCCGCAAATTTTCTATTGCTCTCTAACGCTATTTGTATTTATTAGTATGCTCTCAGTTGTGCAAGCTTTTTCTGCTCAGTCGACACTTCAATGAGCTTAGCTTTAGCGCAACTTTGGGCGCATTTCTGCTGTATGTTTGTATGTCCGGTATATATTTTTTCCTAGTTTCAACTCATTGCAACGCATAATTTTTTGAAATTAAGCAGTGAAATTATATTAATAATTTTTTAAAAAAGTGTTTTTAAATTGTTGCTAATTAGAATGCATTTTTATACAAACTTTTGTATTAATTTTTATATAATTTTCATTTATATTTATTTTAACTTTTTAATTTAATTTTATATTTGGTTCAATCAAAGTTCTAATTATACATTTGCTGCTAAATTTTCCCTATACGCACATTTTTTATATATATTTCTTTACAAATTTTTTTCTTGTTTTGTTATTTATTTATTTTGTTTTTACTAACGAACATCATTTCACCATTTATTTTCCAAGTAATTGCACTTTTAATTTTGTTTATTTCTTGTTGATATTTTTGCTTTTATATTATTGTGTGGTTTTATATATATTTTTAATATATACATATGTATGTATGTTGGTGTAAACACGTTTTGAATAAATTTTGATGACTTTGGTTTCAAAATTAATTTTTGCTTGCGCTTTTCGACTGGTGTTTCTGTGCAAATTTACTGTTTTTTAATTGATTTTGCGCGCTTTTCGTAGAAAATATTTGAAGGTAATTTTAAATTGGAACTAAATCTTGTTTGCAACGTTAAACAAAATTTTTATAGCAAATTATTTTTTATAGCAAAGTTTTTTTTTGCTATAATTTCAACTTTACGTTAAAAATTGCGCCAAAATTTTCATGCAAACATTTGTATAGGAATGCATATGTATATATGTACGTGTTACTTTTTTTCTGCTCTACGTTTGGTCTCAAGAGCGTAATTTGCTTCAAACAACTTGTTATTTTTATTAAGATATATATTTGCCGTTTATTCTGCTTACTAAATTTTCTCAATATTACCAATTTTTATTTCCTCCTTTGCAACAGTTTCACACTTATGTCCTTGCAGCATTTATGTATCATATATGTACATATATGTATGTATGTAAGTGGCTAATGTGATGTCTCATATATATTAGTCCCATAACCGTTTGTGTTTTCATCATGCTTTTGTTTAGACTTTCTTCGCTTTTTATTAGCACTCCTCTTTGCTCAATTCCACTTTTCGTTTTACTTTCGCTTTTTCTTCATATTTATTTTCTTGACTTAATACTCCTCAACAGCTTCAATGCCAATCCTTTTGCGAATTTGCTTGAATACGCATTTTTCGCATCAATAATTTTGGATTATAAATCACAGATAGTGTCTAATGTATGTATGTAATTTTTGTATATATAATAAATATGTTTTTGTGCATGTATGCACTGGTTTGTTTGTGGTAAATTTGAAATATAATTATAATAAAATTACTACATACGCAATAATTACATAAATATATGTGTGTACTTCTGGCCTTGATCTCGTTCAGATCATGCAGCCTGACGTGGCAACATGCCTGCCAAGGTCCATAGTTCGACTGTATGCATGTGTGGTTGTATGCATATGTGTTTGTATGTATATGTGGTGTGTTCGTGTGGTTTTGGCTAAAACAGTTATTTGTTCAAAATTGTTGGTCAATTGTCAGTTGTCAAATGGTTGTCATATGTAAACACGAACGTGATAAGTGAAAAAAAAAATTGTTTTTCTTTAATATACGCACATACATTGATTTTTACACGCATACGCACAAAATTGATGGCCAAAAGTCAAAGAAGCATTCCGGAAATGTTTACATAACATGTCTTATACAAGTGTTATATGTTTGTGTGTCGGTTATTTCTTTTGTGTATAAGTGTAGACTTTTAGAAAAATGCCAAAGTCTTTTTTGATTTTCTTAAATATGTTTTTTGTTTTAATAATTTTTATTTATATAATTATCTAAATATACGCACATTCAAAAGGATTAATTTTTCTTAGCATTTACTTTAATATAAGTATATGTATATATCTTTTGAAACTTGTCTTTATGTTGGTATGTACTGTACTCGTATGTATGTATGTATTTATATTTTATATATAATTTCGACACAAAAATGGTTTACATTTAATTTTTTGCTTTTGATTTGGATTTGTTTTTTTTTTTGCATTTTACTCAAATATGTATGTATATAGGTATGTATATGCATGCTTGTAAGTATTTATGTATGTATATAAAAAATTGTCTGTGCTTTCACGGTTCCACTACAGTCGCAAGTTTTACGTAGCACACGAATTAATTTGTTTAGGTACATTTAAGTTTTTCTTTTATCTTTTTAATATCTACTTTATTACTTTTAAAAATATACACATTTAATTGGGTTAAATTTTTTGCAGTGCCGAAATGTTGCCGGAGTTCATGAAAAACAATGAAATGGCAAGCAGTGAAAAGTATATATCTAGCTTAGTTTGCTTCAAAGCTTGAGGAATGTTTCTTTTAATTTTTATTATATTAAAATACTTTCGAAATTGACGCTTGTGACAAAAATTCATGATATTTTATAAAAAAAAATTTTTGAAAGAAACGGAAGTTCAATATTCGATTTTTTAATATTTTTTGGAAAATTTTGTTCATAAAAATTTGTTTTTTTTTATTTCTTTTGGAAAAATGTGAAAATTTATTTTTTTTGGTTAAATGTTTGTTTTTTGATTTTTTTTTTTTTCAATTTTAAGTGTATTTTAAATATTTTTAAGTCTGAAAAATTATTAAATTTATACCAAAACACCTTTTAACTTATTTATACAAAAAACGAAAAATTTTTTTTTGAAAAAAAAAAATGTAAACGTAAACGTTTTTTTTTTGAAAATTTTCTTTAAGAAATTTTTTAGAACATTTTTTTGGAAAAATTTGAAAGTTATTTTTTTGAAATATTTTTTTGGATAAATATTTTTTTTTGCATTTTTTCAACAAAAAAAAAAATTTGTTTATTTACTACTTAAATATACACCGAAAAAATGTGTTTTCAAAAATTATTGTAGTTTTTAAAACATTCTAAATTTTACGACAAACAATTTTGATATGAAAATGTGCGCCGATTATTTTTTCGAAAATGTTTCATTTACTAAATCTTCTAACACTTTTTAAAATGTCTTTTTATCATGGCAATTTTGACTTTAAAGTGTGCTCTAAAAATTTTAATTTAAAATTCAAAATTTTTTTAGTTACTATTTTTGAAACTTGAACCTTTTACTTTAATGAATATATTCAATGATCGAAAATGATGAAATTGCCAAAAAAACAGTAAAATGTAAAAGTATTTTGGTTAAAGTTTAATGCCTCAAAAATGCTAGCATTTCTTAAAAAACGAAAAATTTTAAAATTATCGTTATTACTGTTTTCGAAAATATGAGTTTTACATAATTATTATGCTCAAAGTACCTTGAAGTTTATTGTCTCGAAAATTAAAAATTTTGAAATTAATTTAGTTAATGTTTTCAATTTTGAACGTGATTTTTCTTGCTTTTGCTTTAAATTTTAGTTTTTCTTAAATAATTTGTTCTATAACTGTTTTTTACATGTAAAAATATATAATTTTTATTTTAAAACTAAATTCATGACTTGTCAGAAACATTCCTCTTTAAGCTTTTTTCAAATAAAATTTCATTGCCATAACACACACTATAATTTTTTTTTTTTTAATTTTTACTTATGCCTTTTAACACATAGATTGGATTTCCAAAGCCGTTAACCCTAAAAACGACATATGTTCATTTATAAGTTTTCAGCGTAAGTCTCTCAATAATTTACAATTTCGATTGGTTGAACTGCTGACTCCGCTCTCTTTCTTTCTCTCTCTCACTGTGTTATGCAAAATGATGATGTACTGTTATTTTTGAGGTATACTCGACATGAAGACACATACATATCATACATTAAAAGTTTTACATACACATGCATTTAAATTTTGGAATTTTCTCTCTTAATTATATATGTCAGACATAAACTTATATTGTTGTTATGCCAAAATTGGATTTTGCTTTTGCTTTTTCATTATATACGAACACCGAACATTTAATTTAGCATACTTTGTTTTTGTTTAGACTTTTGCTTAGCTTAAATATATATTTTCCGTAGGTACATACATAAATATATAGGTATGATAAATACGTGTATGTATGTATATGTATGTGCATAGGTTTGACATATTTTTTAAATTTTTTGTATTTAACACCGAAAGTTATTTTTTTTTATATATAATTTCACCTTAATCTGTTGACCACGAATTTTAAACTTTATAATTTCCTCAAAAATATTTTTGGTTTAATTTAAATGAAATAAATTAAGTGTGTGTTTGGCTTTTTCTAAATTTGGGTAGGCAAATTAAAAGATTTTTTCTTTACTTCGGCAAAATAAAATGCATTTGTTTTGCTTTTTTGAAACATTCATTACTTTTGACTAATTATTTTTAGTGTGTAATTTAATATTTGAATATTTTTTCTAAGCAATTTTAGCATTTTAAATTTTTAATATTCCCTTTAAATTGTTTTTTGTGTTTTTTCTTTGATCTTTTTGTAAATGTGAAGGCAGCTTTGTTTATTGATTTCCGTCTTGAGGATTTCTGAAATGTTCTAATTATTATTTTCTTGATAATTTACTTTTCTCGACAGTTTGCTAATTTTAAATATTTAAATAATCCTTAGTAAATATGGTTACGACCTTTGGAGCATACGCTTTATTTGTGTAACACTTGTTTTTTCATTACAAATTTTTTCCAGTATTTCCAACGTTTCCAGTGTGCCACAAATGAAACTATGCTCCAAAATCCTTTTTTATTTTTATGTGTTGTTTAGGTTATTTCTATTATTTTTAGTTGAATTTGCGTATATAGTCTATTGTTGTGGAGTTCTGTTGTGGGATATGGGTATGTAACTGCGAATCTGATCTGTAATGGACTATCTTGTTTATTGCATTGTTGTTGTTGTTCAATTCGTATTTGTATTGTAAAGTAATGTTGCTTCCAAGCCGTTTAGGTTTCGAAAATGTTTAGACTGTGTCTTTGGAATAATATTTTTAAGAAGTTTTTTGCACTTTAGGCACAAAAGTTTACTACGAAGTTGTTTGTAAAGGGTTTCTTGGATTTCCGTCGATTTAACCTGTGTTTCTTTGTGAAAATTTCAGAACTAGTATATTGTTGGGCTGAAAACTTTATGTTCAGACGAAGTTACTGAATTGTAAAGTTCAGACAATGTTAATTCTATCTTTTGAAATGTGGAGGCTTCCCTGTACATATTAAAAACGTTTTTGATTTTGTTTTATATGCACAAAATTTTGACTAAATATTGTTTGGAATAAATTTCTGTCATCCAACACTCTACCAAGGCATGGCAAATGGTGCTTCGATTTTCAGATTTTCTGTTTACTGATTTTTAAAGTCTTTTCAGCGAAAGAAAATTGTTTATGATTTCTAATTGAACTTAAATTTTTGATGAGATGAAATGTTTCGCATCCTTCTCTATTCTTTTCGGAACAATCATAAGGGAATAACTGTAATTTACCTTGGTTAAGTTATGAAATTATGCGAAATACAATACTTAGAAAGCATTGAAACATACATATATTTGTATTACAAGTTAAAGAGAACATACTCTTGTGTACCATATAGGATCTAGAAGTTCCGAAACTTTTTCGGAGTCGCCAGATTTCTTCAAGCATTTCAATTTCCTTACTTGAGAGTGTGCAGAGTTTTTCTAACCTTAAAGCTTTTACCTTTAGAGTATCCACAGTTTTTCTAAACTTAATTTTTTTTAAGTTATTTTCGTTTGCGCTTCCACCCGCTTTCTCCGCCCTTACAACTTGGAACAACATTACGGTTTTGGTTATTGCTGTTTCGGAGTTGTTGTTGTATTTTAATGTATTTTCTTCTATTATTATAAATTGTTTATTGCTTATTGTTGTTGTTATTGGTGCTGCTGCTTGCCTGTTGCTATTGCGGTTATTGCTGCGTTTGAGACTGCGTGTTGTTCGATTTTATTGCTGTTGTTTTGTTGTTGTATTGGCTGGTTGGTATTGTTGTAGTTGCTGGTTGCATCTGCGCTGTTGCATTGTTGCTGTGGCATATGGTTTCTTGTTAGGATCAGATTGGTTTTACAAGTCAAGCTATCCTGTTGTTTGTTGTATTTGCATTTTGTCTATTTGCTGGTGTATTTGGTTTTTGGAATTCTCTTATTCTTTCGTAATGGAAATCAAAATTAATTTCGAAAACTAAGAAAACAAAATGTTCTTTTTAAATTTGCATATTCTGCGCGAAGTTTTGCTCTCTTTGCAAATGTTTTCAACTGTTTTATTGTTGTTGTAATATGCTTTGTCGTTTTTTAAAGTTATATTAGTTTAAGTTTTGTTTTGTTTATTTCTTTTTTGAAATTTTGTTTTCAGTGTTGATTTTTCGTTCTGTTTTCGCTTGTTATTTTGCTTATAGTTTTATTTGATTTCTCTTTTAGTTTATACTTTTTATTTATTTTATTTTATTTTTTTTTGTTTTTGGTTTTGCTTTGTGTGTTTTGATTTAGCTTTTGTATTATTATGTTATTTCGGTTTGCTATTTTATTACTAATTTTCTGTTTTTTGTTTTTGTTGTTTTTGCTTTGCTTTGTTTGCATGTAGTTAGTTACATTTTGTTTTGTTTTGTTTGTTTGTTTGTACAAGGAGAGCCTATTTGTCGATTGTCAGAAAACGAAACAGAAAATTTTCAGTATGTTGTTGTTGTTTCTTTTTGTTTTTGTTTTATCATACAAAGATCCTTCTCTGTTATATATATATATGTATATATATATATATATATATATCTATGATCTCTGCAATTGATATACTATGTTGTTTTTGTTGTCATACTATAACTATAAGTTTTTTTATTGTTGGATTGTATAATTATTTAATTATTTTTACTGTTACCTATTTATTTTGCCTTTGTGTTAGTTTAGTGTTGATTTTTACTATACTTTTACTTAGATATAGGTATGTATATTATCGCTTGTTCACATTTTCATTTATTTACTTTGTTTATTCACTGTCTTCCATTCTCCGTTAGCCATTATTTATTTGCTGTTTTTGGTTTTTTACGCCCACACGCCCTTTAGTTTACTTTACTTTGATTTTAGATCTTATTTTATGTAAATACATACATGCGCTTCCAGGCTAAATGCACACACACATGTATATTTGTATGTATTACATCTATTGTATGTATTAATTAAAATTTGTTTTTGTTTTTACTTCTTCACCTTATGTACTTCCTATGTCTGCCTGTTTGTTGTGTGGGTATAAACTGTACATTTCATTCATACACAAATGTCTGTTCTCTATGTATGCGTGTGTACATAATTTCACCTATATATATTAGCATATTATATACTCGTTTCTATGTACTAATTGTATGTATGTCTGCATGTGTATGGTTGTTAGGTAATTATAGACTATAAGCTTAAATTGCCGCACTTCAATTTTGACTAAGCTACTGTTTGAACTGATTACCGTTAGCGACCGGTGATCGGCGATCCCGATCACGATCTCTGAATGCATATCCCAACTAACGCCCGGCATGGTAAGCGCCACAAGTTGACGTTCTGTTCGCCCAACAGCTTTTGCTCAAGCATGCCTGCAGATCCACGGTATGCCGCTGCGCCCCGCTGGTACTGCTATGCCCGTTTTGTTTTGGATTCTAGGTAGATTTGTACGCCTGTCGGTGCCGTTTGGCTCTGCGCCCTTTTACTGAGCCTACAATCAGCACCATTATTAATTGCCCCCCCTCAACCGTTAGCGTTTTAGTACCGCTAATGTAACGACATGCCGTATGGCCAGTTCATTCATCTCTATAAGTGCTCTTCGTTCTCCTGCTCGGCCTTAATTTGCGCCAACTTTTCCTGTAGTATGGATGTGCTACCCAATGTGGGTGGTGCGTGTCCAAATTCAAGCGGTGGTTCCACTTTGGGCAGTATACCGCTCATTGCCGCGCTACCGCCATTGCCATTAAGATCGCCGGTCAGTTTGTTGCCGTTGTTGTGATTCGTCATGAGCTCGCTGGGTATGCTACTCGTATCGGTTTCGGCGGAGTCGTGAGAGGTTAAGCGGCTGCGGCTGCGGCTGCGACTGTGTTGTTGATGGTGCAAGTGTTGATGCTGGAGGTGCAACTCATTATTGCCGATGTAACTACCTTTGCTGTTGTTATTATTGTTGTGCTCATAGCTACTTTCGTCGTTGCCGCTGCGTGAGGCGTCGTCATCATCGTCGTCACCGCTACTGTGTGGCGGACTGCCGCGTTCACGTTTGATTTCGGTATATGCAAGTGGACTGGCGGCGCGTTTAGCGCGTAGACTGCTCATGGCGTTGGGTGAGCGATGATCGTTACTGTTGTTGCTGGCATATGGCGGTAGGGCACTTTTCTTCACCAGCAAGTGGTCGAGTAGTGCGCCGCCGGTGCTGGCACTGTTCGGCGGTCCAACGTCGGTGCTTTTGCGGTCGAGCGTTTTCCGTATGATGCCGTCGAGTATTGAGGAACCATTGGCGCCGGCGCTTTCATAAAAATTTTCGGCCAGCTCACGCGCACTCTTCATATTGAGTGTATGACTTGCCGCAGCCGATAGCGGACTGGCAATAGGACTGGGGCTGTTGGCGTTAGAAGGCGTGCCAGCTGATGTGCCGCCAACGCCACGTAGCGTTTCTTCGGTGTAACGTTGTGCCGCGCTGGCGCTTTGCGCCGCCACTGCATTGCGATTGAATTCCATTTGCATTTGGCTAAAGGCTGACGGGGGATTCCAAAATAGATGTGCCGGATATTGGATGGGATCGAAAATCATTTTCATGCCGTTTGGTGCGCTGGTTGGGAATGCGGCCGCTGCTGAGTTACTACTGCCCTTATGCACTTCGTTGAGCTTGGAATTGACATTACTGCTGCCAGCGTTGCCCAACTTGATTTTGCTCAGATTGTTGTGATGACCAGGAATGTTTGAGTTTGATTTGCCCGTTGTCGAACTGCTGCTACCATCTAGTCCGGGCTGTGGCTTGGGCTCACGCTTACGCGGCCGCATCAAATGTCGCTCCTTCACTTTGTACTCGAGCGTTGAATGCGGCACACCGAAATAGCTGCCCGCCCGATGCACTGACATCTCGCCGCGCTGCACAGCGCGCACTGCTTCGATTAAACTATCGCGGTCATAGTTGCGGTACTTACCACGTTTCGGGCGGGTACCTTTGCCGGCGGCAAGCGCTGCTGCCTCTTGGCGACTCAGATGGTGCGGCAGATGATGATGCATGTGCGCCTGGTGATAGCCATGTGAGTTGTGTGTGCTGCTACTGCCAGCAGCCACACTCGAACCAGCCAAGACATTAGGTGCAGCACCAAACCGGGTTGTATCGGTGCCACCTATATTCTTCACCACCGATATAGTAGGTTTTTTATGATCCGTACTGCTGCCGCTATTGTTGTTAGACGAGCGCTCCATTTCCAAGCACAGGCCCAGCATTGGCGCCGAAGCCGCAGCAACAGCAGCGGCGGCGGCATGCGCATCCTGATTGGCCTGCTCATTCATAGTACGGTGTATGCCATGTGCGATCATGTCGCGAAAACTGAACGACGGTGGTGATTGGGGGTGCTGCATTAGTGGCGGCGAAATGACAGATAGATCATTATTGCCCTGACGGCCGGCAGATGCGACCGTGCCATTATTGCTAGCAGCCGCAACGGCAGCGGCCAGCATAGAGTTGGCGATGCGTGGTGAGGGCGCAGAATGCGGACTATCGCCGTTGGGATTTGGCATGGAATTGGCGGTGGAATTGTTGCACAGCAAGGATGGCGAGCATGAGGCGCGTGCTGCAGCCGATGAGGGCGTCGGCGTGCCCGCCACTGGCTTATAGGACGGAATCTTAAGAATCGACGCAGCCAGATCATCACCAATCGGCTCATGGTGGTCCAACGAGCTCGTGGTCTCTGGTGTATCTGATTTGGGTAAGCGTTGTGCCGCATACGCTGACGTTTGTTGTTGCAGCTTTTGCGCCAACAACGGTTGGTCCATTATATTGGGCTTGCCATTGCTGAAAAGACCCTCCACACTTAAATCACCCGCGGTATGTGTTTCCAACATGTCTTTCAGATTGGCCACCAAATCACGCAGAGTAACCGGCTGATCGGCACGTTGCTGCAAAGCGCCAAAGCTGGTGAGCGTAAAGAGGAATGCCTGTAAAATCGCTAATGTCGGATCCAGTCCAGTCGCTGGCGGCGATTGCTGCGGTTGTGGCGTAGCGCTGTTCGACGGTGTACCGGCATCACACTTAGCGCCATCGCCGTATATTGCGTTCGGCTTTGGTGACAAATCGCTGCAATTGCCGACATCATTGGCGGCATCGCGTCGCCCCGTATCACCGGTACCGTTATTCACACAATATTTACGCAGAGAATGTGTTGCGTTTAGCCGGTTGGCGAGCTCCTCCAGTGCAGTGTGTGTGGCGGTTTCTGGTTGTGGTGTTGAAGCATTACTGCCATGGCCGCCAGTTATGCCTGTATGACCATCGCCAGTGCTACATTCATCGCCGGACATATCCTTGTCCACGTCCATGCCGTGTAAGAGCGCGTTGGCTAGGTGTGCATTCGCACGTTTGCCACTCACTCCGGTGCGATTGGATCTGGCGCGTCCTGGGCTCGTGCTCGAACTGCCGGCGTATTGGTCTGACGATTTACGTGTGCTATACTTTCCGCTGAGTAGCTCTTGTACGGTGCTGCTCAGTGCATCATCGGTGCAGGGGCGACGTGCAGAGAGTGTGGGCGTAGCGCGCATCGTCTTGGAGCTGAAAGAGAATAAAGTAATTGCTTTAGTTTACAGAGCTTTTTGCGTTTCCGAGCTGAAAGTTAAGACTTATATGTTGTAATTATGTTTAGGTTGTGTAAACCTGTTTTCGAAAACTAACCTAACTTTTGATAAAATGCCAAAACACACTTTTTAAATGATATTGCAAGATTCGATGGATATCTAAAATGCTTAAGTAAACTGCACTGTTTTGGATACAACGAACCGCTCAGTGCTAACTGTAATTCTCAACTACATCGTAAGCAAAAACAAAATTATTCATACGATTTAGCAGCCATATTACAACCACATATGAATTAAATATTTCGTCTTTATTGAAATTGTTGCAATTTAAATTTATTGCAAATGTTTATCAATTTATGACGAATAAAGTACAACAGCAACAACAACAACGACAACGAAAAATATTATAAATAAAATTACACAAAAATTGGCACACTGAACCTTCTCATTGTCAATGCACACTTATCAGGCGATGCAATAGCCAGCCAGCGTAAGCGACAAAAACAAAAGCAACGCGCAAACGGAAAGGCGAATTTCGTAAATGTATTGTGTGTGTATGCGCGTGTGTGTGTGTGTGTGTGTGAACGGCACATAACAACAATGATAACGATATTTGGAAACAAATTTAGCTCAATCGCGCCTACCGAGTCGAGAACGGAAGCAGATTTGCCAGCGCTGACGAAGTGAGTTACATAATCGATCGTCGCTTGACTCGTAGGCGACATGCACACAAGTAAGTGTACATATGTATGTGTGTAAGCACATCAATTTATTTCATTTTGAAATCTGTTTTTTGAAGCAATGTCCGTTAATCTTATCAGATATTGATATATACTTATTTCTTCGACGAATTCCGTTATGTTTATACAATATCAATAATCAATGCTTGATAAAATATGCCCAGATATAAATATGTGTGTACATAGATAACTGTTTGTATGCACTTGCAAAATATGCACGAGTAATCGTTACTCAATTTATCAATAGTGTTGCAAGTGGAAATTTCATAACTCGGGGATTTCCTAATTAGTCTCACTGTTGCTATAATATGATGCGTTTATGCCATAATCAAACCAAATACACATGATTAATATATCATTATTTTATTGAGTCTACTTTTTATTATTATTTTTAATAATATACCATATTTTTATTAAGCATTTCACTTAAATTTAATATGAAAGATAGTTTCGGGCAATAATGGCAGTAAAATTAATATCAAGTGCCAAACTGGTCAAATGAGGTACCGTTAAGAAACCGTCCGTTCGTCTTTCAGTCCTCTGGATGACGTTTTCCATATAAAGTCAATTAAATTTAGCCTCTTCGATATTGTTTGAAAATTTGCCGAAAAACTCACGAAGAATCAATTCAGTATGCGACGGTGCATTATCGTGTTGTAAAATTAACCGTTGTCGGTCCATAATTTCGTTCTCTTTTTACGATTAGCTTCGTGCAAACGAAGTTAACACTCAAATAGTATTCTTTGTTGACAGTTTGGCCGGTCGGAAGGAATTCAGAGTGCACCACATCTCGATAATCGAAGAAAACTGTCAACATAATTTTGACTTTTGATCTGCTTCCGGGTCGTAAGCGCAGATCCAAGACTCATCGCCAGCAATAAAACGTTTCATGACATTCTTTTAATCGGAAAGCATTGTTGTACAGGCGTTAACGCGACGGTTTTTCCGGAAACATTTGAAACCAATCGTGCTTTCGAAATGCTTTTTACTGATCTTTTCGATATTGCAACGTTGCCAGTAAGATCTCTGACTGTTAATCGTCGATTCTCAATCAAGAATTCGTTTATTTTATCGACGTGGTGTTGATGGCCACTCTAGACATTTTTCGTTTTTATCGCTTTCTCGATCCTCTTTGAGGAGTCACTTGCCTACGCATGCCATTTCCAACATTCCGAACGTTTCGGCTCGAGAAATTCGATTCCACACACAAAATTTAATGTAACTCCTTTTTTGCATAATTTTACTCATCGCAAAAATTGCCAAATGCACTTTTTGTAGTTCAGAAAGACAAGCGTATAATAAATACTAATAACTTTTTGAATTGACATTTGTCTCAGATGTCGCTGACAGTCATACGAATATTCCAGCGTGTCATTCTCCACATATGCTCTGCATTCCGCCGACTCCAATTTTCCCATTTCTTGAAGGTGGGATCTTAATCCTTTGATGTCCCCAACAATATTACTAAGCTGCCTAGAAGTCTGTCAACCATCAACACTACCTCAAAGTAACTTTGTAGTATGGCCTGAAAGACTGAATTGTAGTCATTTAGTTTGAAGCTACTATCCTGTGTATGGATGGCTACTGAAGAAAGCCGCCTCTGTTCCTATTTAACCATTTGATTATTAAAATAATAGGTTACTCAGCTCATTTGGGAGAGATGAATGCACAGTTTCGAATCTGACTACTATGAGTATATTCCTAAACCGTTCTTACGACGTCAGTACTTCGTTACCGGAACAACCTGAACTTTTCTTAATCTATGATTTATTAAATAACAATAAAATTGTTTCTAGAATATTTTTCATCGATATAACAACAACATACGTTTTTTGGCGTAACATAGTTTAGTAAAATTTATAAATTTTTTTGATTGGCTTTATGATCACTTTAGTTGTTTTATCCTTTTGCTGGTTAGAAAAATTGCGAGTTTTTGTGATTTTTTTAAGTATGGTAATTTTTCAATATACAAATAAAAATGCTGTAAATTTTGATAACTTAATGTACTTAGTATTCGGCGATTAATTTTGAAAAATTTTTAATTTCAGTGATGTCGTAGTTGATCTCCGAGAGTCTGTCTGGCGGTGAAGAAGATTTTTCTACTTAAAATTATCTCAAATTGAAAAATATAATAAGAATTTATAATTACTATTGATGGATACAGGAAATTATGGAAGGGCTAGCCAAAATGTTGCTTTTTGAAAAATAGTTGATTTCCAAAAAAAAAAAAAAAATTGAAAAATATACTCTTCAGAGTGGTTTCAGAAATCGAAAATGTTATAAAAATTCTTATTCCTTCTATCTTGACAAATACAGCTAAAAAGCGTGAATGAAAATTTCAAGTCGATCAGCCAGGCATTTAAAGACATTTTGTTCAGCGACCCTGAAACAACCCTTTTGAGAAAGACGCGTTTAAAGTTTTGGAAGCCGATAACACCAAGTTAAAAAGTTTCTGCAAACATGCTCATACCTTCGAAGTTATTTGTAGGATCAACTTAAAATTTTCACAAAATACATATTTTTAAATGAATGTATGTGTTTCGAATATACTACTGTGCCCAAAATTTAAACTGTGCGCGTCGATGGATTTGGAGAATTATTCTTTTTAGGTTGGTAGTACTGTCAGTCACATTTATGTCAAATTTCATGTCAAAATATTGATTAGTGTTTGAGATATGTGTCGTGTTGTGAGCTGCTAAAAGTAATTTTTTCCTTTTTTGCGATGTCGAAATTTGTTGAGCAAAGAATTTGAATTAAATTTTGTTTACGGAATCAATTTTCTGCTGCGGATACGTTGAAGATGGTGCAGAAAGCCTTTGGTGATGAGGCTATGTCTAAAAAAATGTTTACAAAAGGCACAGTGAATTCCAAGCCGGCCGTCAACGTGTCGAAGACGAAGAGCGTCCAGGGCGACGACCAACCTCAACCAACGAAGCTCACGTTCAACAAATCAAAGATTTGGTGTTGAAAAGCCGTCGATTAACAATTAGAGACCTTGCTGATGAAGTTGGCATATCGAAAAGCTCAGCCAATACCATTTTGAAGGATGTTTTGGACCTCAAGCGCGTCAAATCTCGACTGGTACTGAAAACATTGAATTTTTTGGAAAAAGGGCGCCGCGTTGAAGTGTATGAAACGATGCTTTCCGACTACCAGGGTGTCATGAAATGCATTATAACTGGCGATGAGACTTGGATCTATGCTTACGACCCCGAAACAACTGATCAATCGAGCGAATATCGTGCCAAAAGAGAGCCGAGACCAAAAAAATCGCGCCAAAGTCGCTCAAAAATCAAGGTCATGTTGACTGCTTTCTTCGATTATGGTGGTGTTGTGCATAATGAATTCCTTCCAATCGGTCAAACAGTCAACAAGGAATATTATTTGAACGTTATGCGTCGTTTGCGGAACGCTATCCGCCTAAAAAGACCGGAATTATGGAAAGGCAATTCTTGGTTTTTACACCACGATAATGCACCATCCCATACTGCCCTCGTAATTCGTGATCATTTCGCTAAAAACTCAACCCATATCGTTCCGCAACCACCATATTCACCTGATCTGGCGCCGTGCGAATTCTGGCTGTTCACCAAGCTCAAAAGACCGCTCCGGGGACACCGTTTTTATACGATAGAGGAGAATAGAGGAGAGGATGAAATTGATTTGGAAGAATAAATAAAGAATTTTCAAAATAAATACAATGTCACCTTATTTTTTGGGCACAGTAGTATATGGAACGAAACACAATTTTCTTGAAATTCTCAAGACGGAATAGCCTCTTTAAGTTCAATTAATACAAACGACTGTAATCATGTCAAACTCTCATCAAATTAAAACTAATAACAATACAAAAAGTTTCAAACTTCAACAACTTAATTGACTCAATTAGCAAATTAGTTGCTGGATTAAAGGGAAACTTGCTTAATTAATAAGGTGTGGTGCAATTAACTTAGTCAATTAGCAAGTTTCCTTTTAATCGAGTAAACAGTTTGCTAATTGAGTCAATTAAGGTGGACATATTTTTAAGAAAAGTAAAATAAAGCATCTCAAAAATGCTTTAGCAATTAGATATTTTCTATTTATATGTTGTGTATCAATTTTCTTGCAACAGAAGTTTTACTGAGTTAATATCTTTCGAAATTTTTGTTATATTTTTCGAGTGTCCCAACCAATTCAACGTCATTTTCATTTATTCAACTTCAATGTAACCCTTGTTTAATAATTATGCACTTAGTTGTTGTTTGTTGGCGCGAAGCGTCGCTCCAACACGATTAATTGGCAATATTTTGCAAAAATTTGCATGCAACTAAATTAATTGCGCCAATATTTGTTAAGCGAACATGAAAATAATGACAGCTGTCCCCAAGGGGTCTTCCGCCCACAGCCGGCTATTTTGCAGCCGTTGAGCCCCCAGCGACCGTCTTGTCTTGACAGTGCCAACGTACTTAACTCAAGTTCAGACGAGCAAAGTAGTCGGCAGTCGGCAGGCGCCACCACCAGTCAGCAGCCACCAGCTAACGGCGCTTACAACAATTTGTCTGCTTTTGTGTCCTCCACTTTGTGTCTGTGCTTTAAAGACAACGAACGCGCAGCTAAAATAATGGGCACACCTACAAACATACATACCCCTTTTAGACACACATCCTCATTTTCGGCGTACCACCCTCGCCAACACCATCACCATCACCAGCACCTACATACACTGGCATCGTCTTGTCCTGTCGGGCCGCTTGCCTCAAATTAATTTTTACGAGGACACAATCAAAAAGCTCTTCACAAAAAATCTGACGTTGCAAATTTGGTTTTTCGAGCGTTTATTATCGTGTATACTTTTTGTGCATGGCAGCGTGTAGCTGTGTATGTGTCTACAGCGTCGTAACTGCAGTTTGGTATATTTTTTCGTAGGGAAGGTCGGAAGTCTGCTGTAATAAGAGCTCGCCAGTGGAAGGGGGATGAGTGGGCATGGTTTTGGCTGAACTGGCAGCGGTACATTGGCCGAGCGGCGCGGCGCGCGGGGTGTGAAACGTGCGGCGAGGTTACGCTCTTCACACTGCGCACCAGACAGAAATGAGTGCATCATATCGATCGGTTTTTTACCACTTTTTGCTTTCTATGCATTTTTACCGCAACACTTTTTTCGCACACTCGCGCGCACTGGCATGTTGATTCGTTTGCTTGTTCGTGCATTCGCTCATTCGGCGGTTCGTTTCATTTCGCTGCCAGCGCGCTACCCCGCACCAACAACACGCCTGTACTTAGTGACTACACTGTTTTACCATTGCGACTTTTTTCGTGCGCACATTTTTTACGTAATTTTCATTTTGACTTTCGTTTACGAAAAATTGTGTAAAAACCAGGCAACATTAGCGCACGACGCGCACGTCTGCCACCCGCTCTACCACACAGTGCGACTTCATAACTGAAACGCATGCATTTTTATTCTGTTTTTTCCACATTTTTTGTCATTTGAATGAGGACAACTACTAGCGCACGGTGGGCGGTGGGTGGCGGGCGTTGCGCGTTGGTGGGGTTAGGCTCTGTGGGTAAACATGGCGTATGAGTGATAAATTTTGCGCGGCAAGGAGTGTTGCGTGCATTTTTTTAGTATTTCGTACATTTTTAGATGTGTGTGTATGTGTTTGTGTTTGCCTTCGTGTAAGGTGCAGGATTTGGCGGTAGGTAGACGCGCAGACACGCAGACACACAGCTATAGCGGCGTTTTTGGGCGTCGCGTGTGAGCGAATGCACATGAACAACCGCTGTCGGGCGACGCCGCGCCACAACGCAAAGTGGCCCAAAGTGAGCGAGATGGAAAAATGTACAAAAAAGCCAAACCGCCCGCTTTTGATGCTTAAATACACGAAAAACTGCATATCTGTCCAAATTATGGCGAAATGACATACACGCACAGCACGCAACACTCACATACGCACACACGCATACCCACGCATTGGGCCATGTGCGTGTAAAGCAATGTAAACACACGCATGACAGTGTAAATGGCACAAACAAACACAGGCTCATCAGCCTTATGCGTTTATATATATATATTTTTTTAATGAAATTGCAGTCATTGCTGTCGGCGGAGCAAAAAATCTGCAACACAAAAATGCGTCGAATTGCTACAGTTGCGGAGTGCAGCGCGGGATGTGGTCCTGGCGCGTTTGGTGGGTTTATCGACGAAAGGTTTTTTAACAACAGTCGTATGTAGGCAATGCATTTTATTGGTGAGAAATGAAATTGAACAATACTATGTACCATTGTGCGAAGGTGTGGCACGAAGCGTTAAAGGAATATGTGGAAATTCGTAGAAGCTTATGAAACTAAAATAAATTAAAAATAAATTTTATGAAAAAAGGCTATATATTTGAAATATCGACTAAATTAGCGCTAATGTTGTAAGTTTCAATTGATTTGGAGCTCAAAGCGCTAGAAAAGATTAAGAAGGTTATACGTTTTTCAAGTAAATTTAATCAAGGAAAACTAATTTCTATAATGGTAACGGCCAATTCGGCCAACCTGATAAAATTGCAAAATTGTTGGGAGATGCCTACTAGGTGCAGTGAGAAAGTAATTAGAACGGAAATGAAAACACTTCAGCTCTAGCACTATTCGACGCACTACTTGCCGGGAGAATCAAAGGAAGAGGAAGGCCTCCACTCCATTGAAGAGATCAGGTGAAGAAGGACTTGGCTACACCTGGACCTGGTATCTCGGATTAGCGCCAAATTGCGAAAAGAAGAAACGACTGGTGCGCTGTTGTTAACGATATTTTCTCAATTAAAGAAGAAGAATAAACAGTTTCCAAATCCATCAATTTTAATTGCAGCAAGAGAATGAAAAATTGGGTTAAATTATATATACATTCCATATCGAACCCTATCACCTTCCACGTTAGGACTCTCCATAATGAATTGTTTAATGGCTAGTATTCATGTGAAAGTTTCAAGTAATATACTCAAATCGCTGGCCGAACTATTTTTTTTCAAGTGAACTGGTTATGGTCCCGAAATTTTTGGTGCCAGTATTTTCGAATTAATTTCGAACATAGGTCACTCAACTCTGTATGTAAAACGCACAAATGTCACACTTCCGACACAAAAATTCTTGATATGTTTTATTACTATTTTCGAAAATTTCGAACATAGGTCACTCAACTCTGTATAAAAACGCATAAATGTCACGCTTCCGACACACAAATTCCGGATATTTTGTATTTCGATTTTCGAAAATTTCGAACATAGGTCACTTAACTCTGTTTAAAAACACATAAATGTCATGCTTCCAACACAAAAATTCCGGATATGCTTTATTACGATTTTCGAAAATTTCGAACATAGGCCACTTTACCCTATATAAAACACGCATAAATGCCACAAAAATTCCGAATATGTGTTTTTTACGATTTTCGACAATTTCGAATATGGGTCACTCTGTGTAGAAACTGCATAGATGTCACGCTTCCGACAGAAAAATTGAGGATATTTTGTATTTCGACTTTCGAAAATTTCGAACATAGGTCCCTTAACTCTGTTTAAAAACGCATTAATGTCATGCTTCCAACACAAAAATTCGGAATATGCTTTATTACGATTTTCGAAAATTTCGAACACAGGCACGCATAAATGCCACAAAAATTCCGAATATGTTTTTTTTACAATTTTCGAAAATTTCGAACATGGGTCACTCTGCATAGAAAATGCATAGATGTCACACTTGCGACACAAAAATTCTGGATATCTTTTTTTACGATTTTCGAAAGTTTCGAACACAGGTCACTTAACTCTGTTTAAAAACGCATTAATGTCATGCTTCTAACACAAAAATTTGGAAAATGCTTCATTACGATTTTCGAAAATTTCGAACATACATATGTAGGCCACTTAACCCTGTATAAAACACGCATAAATGCTACAAAAATTCCGAATATGTGTTTTTACGATTTTCGAAATATTCGAACATAGGTCACTCTGTATAAAAAACGCACAAATGTCACGCTTCCTACAAAAAAAAAATCCGGAGTGTGAATAATAAAAAATAAAAAAATAAACGTAGGAGTGGGTAGGTTCGGGACTTAAAATTGAAAATTGACATGAACGGGATAGGTATAGCATGTGAGTATGCAAGCGCAACTCATTAAATTGAAATGCCACAAAAGCATAAATGCAATTTAAATATATGTACATATATGTATTTATATCAGCGAAAATGAAGTTGTATCTGCAGCACATAATACCCGAAAAAATAAATATGTACATACATATATACTATATATGTATTGCATGTAAATATGCAAACAACACGACATATGTATGTATGTATGTATGCATTACAAGATATTCATTACAAATTAAAATGAATTGCAAGTGACTGCAACATCAGGTGGCAATAACAATAACAAAACACCAACACAAACAACAACAACAACGGCAACATCAAAAAACAATTCGCATCACATTAAAAATACCGGGGATGCAACCAAAAATGCAATTGCAGCAAGCGCCAAGACAAAAACAATTGCAGCAGCAGCGAATATATGTATGTAAACACACATACACACACTCAACGCCAACACACGCAAATAAACCGAAAAAATCCACCCTTGCAACGCGCAGGCATTACACCGACCACCAAAGTACCAAAAAAAAACAACAATTGCGAAAATGAAAACATGTAAAAATTGCAATGAGAAGTGAAATAAAACGAAAGGCAAAAAATTAAACAGACAAAAATGTGGAAAAAGTGGAAAAAATGAAAACATGAAAAGCATATACTTTAGCCCGTGTGTTCAGGTGCATTACAGCGCAACAACAAAAGTTGCAATAAATACAGCGGCAACAAATGCAGCAAAAATGCACTGAACAACACTACAACAACAATAGAAAGGTGCAGAAAAATATCACACGCTCCGCGCCAGTAGAGACTGGGGCGCGACGAGGGGAGTGGTGGTCCATGCCGGAGTGAGCGCCGCAGGTGTTGCGTTGGCAGTTGGGCGGCCGAGACGCGCGACGACATTGAAATTTTTATGCATTCGCATCTTTGTCGCCCTCTAATTTGTATGGATTTCTTTTTGCACTTTCTACTTTTACTGCGCTGCTGCTCTCTACCGATTTTTTTCGGTTTGTCTTCAACTTTTTCCAAACTTTTTGTTTCATTTTGCCTGCAATTACAATTTCGTGAGACGAGCGCAACAAAAAAACATCCAAAAAAAAAAAAATAAAATAAAAAAAATTAAGCACAAAAGAAAACAAATAAAAAAGAGAAAAAAAAACGTACTAAAAGGAGCCACAAAAAAAAAAACCAAAAAAATTGCAAAAAATAAAAAGTTATCTGACAAAAATGTCATGGAAGCAAACAAAAAATGCATGCAACAAACAAAATTGCTTCCCGAAAAATTATTCATAATGACAGCGGCAGACAGGACCTGCTGGGCAGAGTAGTCGTTGGCAGTGTTGGTGAAGTGCAACTGAGTGCAAGCAGCGGGCATGCAATCAAGGTGGGACAAGCACATAGACACATAGAATTGTGGCGGTGGCATTTTCGGTGACGTTGATAATGACAAATACATACTTAGCTGTTGCAGAAGAATGGAAATGCAGCAAAAAAAATGTTGCAGGTTGTAAGCATGAGGTAATTTACTGTAGCAGTCAACTGCGTATTACTTCAATCTTTTTTCTTTGTTTTTTTTTTTTTGAAGCTTCACCCTCTGGAGGGAAGTTTTTGTCTCGAAAACGTGACATTTATGCGCCTTTTGCACAGAGTTGAGTGACCTATGCTTGAGAAATTTGAAAATCGTATGAAGATAAGGTTTCCTTCTAACAAGTTGGAGAAGACTTTTGCATTCAGGCAAAGCAATTATAGCTAATGAGTATTCTTATTATTATTTCGTGTGTTTATTTGATCGCTTCACTTTATTCTTTTCTATATTCGGAGGCTTCATTATCTTGCCTACAAATTAAATCCTTTCGGCTATCAGCCATTTACCCTAACTAGTCAAAAAATCTACCTAATAAACTTCAGAAGATTTTCGTAAATACCATCATGAAAGAAATTATTATCGCCATATCTTTCACAGCTGGAAAAAGTATATTGAATATGAAATATTGACTCATTGCAATGAAATATTGCAGAGAAAACGAAGCTGTGGCATTACAGTGAAAACATTCGCCCTCGACTAGAGATTCTTCTCAATCTGACACACAGAGCTTAAGCTCTAAATCTGCGCAGCTTATACACCAACCCCAAATTTTGTTCATTGGCTTTTTGATATAAAGCAAGCAAAGATTGACATCAAATATTGCGAAAGGTAGTATCTTTGCACGTAACTTTGAAAAATACCGACTACATCTCTGTCCAAGTTTCTCCAATTTTTTCTGTGTCTTCATATTCTACCGCAATTTTGTTCTTTTTGGATACATAGAAAGCGTTATAATGTTAAAATTGTGAGACAGTTGGAAGTCTGAGAGCGCCTTGATAACTTTTAACATTTTTTCAAAACTAGCATTAGTTCAAAGAAACTTTTACGCTTTATAGGTTTGGATCGAGCATCTGCTTATATTATATTATTATCCTATATTATGTTATGGAAGCCTTTTCATGTTAAAGAATTTGTAAAAATTTCCATGTTTACCCTATCGAGGCGCGATCGTTATAAAGAAGCAATTTTTTTTATAATTTTAGTATACGCTTTCTCTAGGACTTCAGCTCATCGATGGAGAGCATTGACCGTAATTCACTGCGCGGTTCAATTTCGTTGAACTGTTTCTAATTTTTCAAACTTCAAGATCTACCCTATCGGCTTGTTTTATCACTGATATTATTGATATCATTCATACCTCCGATAAATACTCCTACATACGAGGTATGACAATTAAGTAATGAGACTGATCCCATAAAAAACGTATATTTGAAAATTATTCTACAACTCTGTCATCACCTTCAAAGTAGTCCCCTTGGGCAGCTATACAGCGATTCCAGCGCGTTTTCCATGCTTCGTAACATTTCTGGAATACTTCGACTGTGATGTCCGCGAGTACCCTCGTCACGGCCGTCTGGACGTCCGTAATCGACTCAAAATGGGTTCCTTTGACCACCGATTTTGTTTTAGGAAACAAAAAAAGTCACATGGTGCTGTCGGATTTTCTGTGTGCTAAAATGGCTTTCCAGCGGCTGTAGTTATATTTTAAAGCAATCTAAAGAAATCGTCATACTATTGAGGATTATATATTTTTGAAAGATCGTCAGTCAAGAGTGGAGATATTGGACTGCTTGTTTTCAATTTTCAATACCTTCTTGGAACATCTAGTTGACTTAAAAATCTTAAACATTTTAAATTTTTATTGATTCTTCTTCAATGTTCTTAGCTAAAGAACGATTAACTATAGATAGTTTTCAATATCATTAGAGCAAGATGTGTTTTCAAAATAACCCGTCAAACTTGTTTCCAGGATTATTGGTCTTAGAAATTATATGGACAAAATGTACCGAAATTAAAACTCGCGTACCTTTGTTCATCGATTCCAATTCTTCATTTAGATTTATGTGTGGGCTTAATAGGATTTAATAAAAAGTATTTTTAATAGCAGAATATGCAGAGTTCACTTAGCTTTTGCTTTTTTCTTTCGCATTTCCAATATTCTTACATATATCATCAAGAGCTCGGCGGCATAGAACACTTTCCGAAGTATTTTGTGGAATTCTGACAATCTGTTACCGAATAAAGATCGGTTTTCGTTGCGGTTACAAGGATCTAACTATCGTGCGAATGTTATTTGGATATATTTTACAAAGTTAATTTTTATATATCAATTTTCCTCTTTCGTGCAGCAGTTAATTCGGAGTTTCTTCTTCATTCCAACAGACCATATATCGCTTTCTGTTTCTTCTTATGAATTCGTGACGTCTTTAAGCTTTCATTCAGCTGCTTTGAACTGCTTTAATGGACTTTGTTTTAGGTTCCGTTACTCTCCACCTTGCGTTAAATAATTACATATACACGACATGCCAAAACTCTTTATGGGACCAGTTGGGATTTTCAGAGGTTAGGTTTGGTGCAATTTGAATTTTTTTTGTTTTTGTTTTTCGAATATACATATCTACGCCTGATTATTTTGCTCAGGTGCAGGCTCTTTTTAAGCCGTAAAGCGCTGTTTTAAGAGCGTCTCATTGCAGAAATTAGGAATTCGGTTGCATATGTGGATGGAAAGGACGCCTGGTACACATGTAGTCGCATTGTAAACAAATGGATGCTGTAAATTTTTTATGCTTTCTTCCAAAGCTTTTTCACACTTCATAAAGGCAAAAAATGAAAAACAGAAAAATGAGAAATGTCTAAAATATTTTTAGCCACGATTTTGTGCTTAGCGACTTGTCGACACTGAAATTAATGCATATTTCCTACACCCGCGTGCAGACGAACAACAACAATAAACAAACCCAAAAGCGAAATACGCAAAAAGAAGCAAAAAGAATCGAAACGAAACTGTGGCAAGTACAGCATAGCAATGGCGTTGCTGCAGACGCACAACAACAAAGCGAACAACAACAGCTTCAACAATTAAAGGAGTGCAGACAAGGACTCACGGCGCTAGTCGGAACCAATGCATTCATATGCCATAAATACATATCTGACTCGGCACCTGGTGCTAAAGGGAAGGCGGGGGGCCGAGGCAAGGTGAAATGAATTGAGCACAATTGCGCTGACAACATTGCGCGCGTTCGCGACAGCCACCAGAGGATCAAGGTGTGATTTCACAAAAAACCAAAAACAACAAAAAATGAGAATAAACAAAAACAATAACACGAAATTGTGTACAATAAAATAAAAATGTATATGCATACATATGTATGAGTGCGGGTAAGTGGTGAAGAGAAAAAACTGCGCACCAAAAGCGATGAGGTAAACGACGCTGGTGAATAACTGCCGAAAAAATTATGGCAGGCCACCGCTAGACAGGTGTAGGAGCACTGGAAACGCTGTCGCGACATTTCGAAAGTGAAGCTTCTCTCTTGTGTATGTGTTGGTCTTGGTGTGAGTGTAGCAAATATGGTGAATTGGAGTGTTGATAAACATTCAAGTGCAGTACTGTTGAGCTGTGAGAATGGCAAACGGAGTCCCACACACACATGTACATATATTTGCTCGTGTGTGTTCTTATGTGTGTAGGTATGTGTGCATTCATAGGTGCGAACTCTGATAGCAACAATAATAGCGCTTGCAGACAGGTGTGATGCGCTGCATTCACAACATACACATACATGTGGCACGTGTATGTGTGTTGGTGCGCTATCTGCACTTCGGAAGTGTTTGTATTGTAAACAACATCCGCTATGTGTGAAAGTATTATTAAAAATGGGAGTTAAGCATTTAAACAAATTGAAATGCAACACTGTTAACGGAATACGAAAAAAGGCAACGGTAGTAAGTAGGTGCTAACAAAAAGGACGCTAAAAAATAATAATAAAAAGAAGAAAGAAAAGAGCGTTTATATCGACTGCACCGAAGCTACAATACCCTTCATAAGCGCATTTCTTATTGCCGATTGCTCCTTTTGTATGACAGCTATATATTATAGAGATCTTATCTGAACAATATGTTTGGTGTTTGTAGCGTGGCTATTGAGGAAAACTCATGCTGGATTTTATGAAGATATCTCGTTAAATGAAAAAGTTTTCCTTACAAGCAGTAGATTCCGATGGTTCAGTTTGTATGGCAGCTTTATGATATAGTAGTCCGATATCTGTCATTTCAACAAACCAGTAGCTTTTTAGAGAGAAAAGAACGGATGCAAAATTTCAGATTGATATCTCAAAAACTGAATAACTAGTTGGTATATATGGGGTATTCCATACCAAATCGACCACTTTTGAACCCGACCCCTTTAAATTTTGCTGAAACTTATCCATCCTTTTCTACCCTTTGAAAAACATTTTTAAGAATTTTTTCAAAATTTTTTCTCCAACTTCAAAAAAGTTATCAATTGTGCTATTTTTTGCCAAAAAAAGAGCTTTTTTATTTTCAAATAGCCATAACTTTTGTAGAAATTGACTTTTGGGGACCTTTTTTTTTAAATTTTTGTTTTTGAATGAACTTTTCGAAAAAATACACGAAAAAAAATTTAACACGATCAATTATATAAAATAATTGATTTTTTTTGTTTTTTTAAGTTCGCCATTTTTTTTTTGTTTTTTTTTTTCTCAAAAAAAACTTTAATTAATTCGACAACTATCCCTGCTAATCCCGAAGTGGACCGATTTTTTTTAATATTTTTTTTTTTTTTATTTATTTAAAGGGTTTATTTGGATATTAACTGTATTAATCATTAAACTTAGTCATTATATTCGTAAATTAAGTCTATAAATTGAGAATATTATATCATTAAATTGTTAAGTTAGTTATATTTTTTATATGATAGAAATAAAATTTACGGAAAAAACATTTTTTTTATTTTTGAAAATTTGAAATTTTTTTTTTTTTAAATAAAAAAAATGCTTCAAAAATTTTCACAGCGTTTCCAAAACCGAATTTTCTTAGAATCTAGAAATCGCACCCAAAAAATGGCATCAGCAAACAATGCCTAGAAGTGTAAATGTTGTACAACTTTCCATAAAAAAAACTTACCGCACTGATTTCAAATCGCCGCTAATAGACGAATTTGGCGATGGTTTCGAACTAAGATCTAAGGGTTGTTCGCCGGTGGCATCACTGGGACTGGGCGAATCCTTGAGTGGTGGACTAACAGCGGCGGCCGATGTCTCTGAGGTAGTTGGTGTCGCCGAACTTATTTGCTGTTGCTGTTGCTGATGCTGTTGTTGTGGCTGTGTTTGTTGTTGTATCGGTGCGGGATGTGGCTGCTGCTCTTGCTGCTGCTGTTGTTGCATCAATTGTAGCCAATTAAAATCTAGATTTATCATTTGGAAAAATCAAACAAAAAAATGAAAATATATATACTCGACTGCATTGCAATGCTAAGTGGCATCTGCTTATGCCGCGTTCACACTTACTTGGGTAACCAGAAATGACTGCTAACTGCGCGGCCATTGAGTCCATTGAAGTCATATTCGCTGGCAAATCAACTAAACGTGTCGTCAACAGCTTGTTCCAGTCGATGCGATTGTTGTTGTTATTATTATTATTATTGTTGTTGCTGTTGTTAATATTGTTTGCAGCGCTGCTATTGTTATTGTTGTTTACAACAGGCGCAGTTGTTGTACTATTCACCAAATTCGCATGCGCTGATTCATTCGAATCGCTATCGGTCTCAAGCTGCTTTGTTGTTGTGTTTGGTTTATTTTCGATACGAATTGAAAGAAAAAGCACAAAAATTGCGTATAACAGTAAAAAATATGTGAATATGCATTTTCTTTGTTAAATTAATATTATTTAAATTTATTTTTACTTTTGTGAACTTATCTGCGGTGTGCTTTCCCAGTTCGTGTACTTCGGTTTACGAATTTGATAATTGTAATTCCGCTTGATAGAAGTCACCAATACATACTAACGGCATAAGTTCACCGCAAAGAAGTTCATCACAAATTATTATTTTTAGGTTCATAAGTCATTAAAACTACAATTTATTGGGATGAACGGAAAGCTCAGTTGGGACAGTGGAGTCAAAGCGAAAATATATAATTAATATGGGTTTCCACCGAACTTAAAGGTAACTCTAAACTTTAAAATGGATTTTTAGTGAGAATAGTTGTAGTTGTTTGTGGTTATTTCTAAGAATTTTTTACCGAAAATCCTTAAAACACTAACTCAGAAAAGAAACTTTCAACTTAAAACTCTCATAGTGCAAGCTTCAAGCGATTTTCGATCGATATTTTTCTGGGTGTTTAAACAAACATGTTATATTCTGCCTCCAATTTTTGTCTGGTCATCTCGTAACTATACCATAAAGTTCTTAAGAAGAATCCGAGACAACGGATTCGACATTCAGAAATCAATATGGCACTCTTGGTTGACAACTCAATAGTCTATAAGCTCGTAACTAACGATTATAGTATAGTATTGGACCTAGATGGCAACTCAGAAATCTACAAGGACAAACTAACGATTATAGTTAGTATAGTATTGGGGAGTTTTGGGTATTTTTGGTGATCGAAATTTATTACTTATTGACTTTTACGGTATTGGAAGCATACATATGTGCTAAAGCCTTAGGTCATTTCACATCAGGAAACATTTTCTCGAGATTCTTAATCTTAAAACCACAAACTTCTGTTTGGAGTGTTATGAACCGCTGGTTATGGCACAATAATTTAAGAAAATATTTTTGTTTTCATCTAAACTTGTATTTAGGCATAAAGTTTGTTGTAAATTGCGTCTGATTTCACGTAAGAATCTTCTAGTTATAACCACCACAAGATGTCTAAACCATAAGTTTTCTTACTGAATTCTGGAAAACCTTCTTAGAAATCAGTATACTTACTGAATTCTGGAGCGTTTGGAATCCATAAATCATTTTTATTGAAAGGGTGACCAAAATTGATGAGCTATTTCTATCCACCGAAGTAATATTACCTTAAGCCTTAGCTGTTAGCCTAAAACAAGGAAAAGTATATATGAAACACTTACCCTGTGAACGTGTTCCACTAAATCGCCGCCGACGGCGGACACAATGGGGCCCGCCGGCTCGGCTACTAGTTCTCCCTTCGCGTTCACCGTGAGTAATCTGCCGTCCACACAAAAATAACACTTCTCATTCGGCTTCCAATCGACCGGTTCAACGGTGGGCGTACGCTGCCGCTCAAGCGCTTCAGTGGCACGCTGCGGTGGATGCGTTGACGGTGGTGATGTAGTTACACTTGACAAGCTATTCTGATTGGCGTTAACGCTTGTGATGTTTGTTGTTGTTGTGTTTGTGTGTGATGAATTTGTTGCTTTTATTGATGTATTACCGTTGTTGTTGTTGCCGTTGTGGTTGCCGCAATTTGTCTTATTATTTAATGTTACACTATTACTGTTATTACGGTGAAGTTGGTTGTGATTATGTGATGTTGTTGTATTGTCTAAAAACAAAGAAGCGAATGTAAAATATGCAAAATAAATTAATATTATGGAGGGTAATATAAGATTTTTTTTGAATGGATAATAGTTTTTATGTTCCTTTTTATTAAGTAGGTGCGTAACTTCGCTAAAATCAAACATGCGCCTGAATGTAGGCAACATTTTATTTTTAGTTCTCAGTTACTCTTGCGCCAACTGGTTATGTGCCCAAAAAAAAAAATAAGGAGACATTGTATTTATTTTGAAAATTCTTTATTTATTCTTCCAAATCAATTTTATCCCCTTCAAAGTAATCCCCTCTCGATGCAATGCACTTATGCCAACGGATTTTCCAATCTTCGAAACACTGGTTGTAGTCACTTTCCGAGATGGCCTTCAGTTCCGTCTTCGCTGCAGCTTGAATCTCCTCTATCGTATAAAAACGGTGTCCCCGGAGCGGTGTTTTGAGCTTGGTGAACAGCCAGAAGTCGCACGGCGCCAGATCAGGTGAATACGGTGGTTGCGGAACGATATGGGTTGAGTTTTTGGCGAAATGATCACGAATTACGAGGGCAAAACCAAAAATTGTCTTTCCACAATTCCGGCCTTTTTAGGCGGATAGCGTTACGCAAACGGCGCATAACGTTCAAATAATATTCCTTGTTGACTGTTTGACCGGTTGGAAGGAATTCATAATGCACAACACCACGATAATCGAAGAAAACAGTCAACATGACCTTGATTTTTGAGCGACTTTGGCGCGATTTTTTTGGTCTCGGCTCTCTTTTGGCACAATATTCGCTCAATTGATCTGTTGTTTCAGGGTCGTAAGCATAGATCCAAGTCTCATCGCCAGTTATAATGCATTTCATGACACTCTGGTAGTCGGAAAGCATCGTTTCACACACTTCAACGCGACGCCTTTTTTTCAAAAAATTCAATGTTTTCGGTACCAGTCGAGATTTGACGCGGTTGAGGCCCAAAACATCCTTCAAAATGGTATTGGCTGAGCCTTTCGACATTCCCACTTCATCAGCAAGGTCTCTAGTTGTTAATCGACGGTTTTTCAACACCAAATCTTTGATTTGTTGAACGTGAGCTTCGCCGGTTGAGGTTGATGGTCGCCCTGGACGCTCTTCGTCTTCGACACGTTCACGGCCGGCTTGGAACTCACTATACCACTTGTAAACATTTTTTTAGACATAGCTTCATCACCAAAGGCTTTCTGCACCATCCTCAACGTATCCGCAGCATAAAATTGATTCCGTAAACAAAATTTAATGCAAATTCTTTGATCAACAAATTTCGACATCGCAAAAAACGAAAAACTCACTTTTAGAAGCTCACAAAACGACACCTATCTCAAACACTAATCAATATTTTGACATGAAATTTGACAGAAATGTGACTGACAGTACTATCAACCTAAAAAAAAAATAAGTCTCCAAATCCTTCGACGCGCACAGTTTAAATTCAAATGTCACCTTATTTTTTGGACACATATGCATAAAATTGAGTGATCTGGCGAGGAGAGCTATAGTGGGTCGCTCAAAATAGAGCATTATTTTGGAAAATAAGTCACGGGAAATTTCATGAAGATATCTTGTCAAACAAAAAAGTTTTGAATGGAACGACTTGATTTTGATCGATCAGTTTGTATGTCAGCTATATACTATATCGGTAAGAGCACAAATAAGTAGCTTCTTTGAAAGCAAAATGCATGTTAAAATTTCTGTTCAATATCTCAAAAGCTGAGGGATGAGTTCGTATACAGACATACGGACTAAGCTCGTTACGCTAGTCATTTATGTATGTATATACTTCTTAGGGTCTCCTGTTTAGGCCATAAAAATAATCTATTTACGCTCACCTGTAACAGCTTGCACCTCCCGATCCTCCTTAGCCTTGATGGAGTCTTCTACGCAGTTGCTTTGTTGCGTATTTCCTTTGTTTTGTTGTTGTTCTTCGGCGTTCGTTCCGCCTCCGACTGTGCGCTTGTGTGCTTGCTCGTATTGAAGATTGTGTTGGCTGTTGTTGTTGTCTGTTGAAGTGCCGTTGCTCTGGCCGTATGTTGGTGATGATGATGATGACTGTGCACTTTTCGTGTCTGCGAGATCGTTGATCGATTTTTGTTGCTGCAAATGTGTAATCTTCTGCTCCTCTACAAGCTGATCGTTGTGTTTTTGTTGTTGATGCTGTTTTTGATCGCACTCTGTGGATGTTTGCCGTTCTACTGGGATTTGTGGGGCTACTGAGGTCGCTGCTGTACTGGCGGCAGCTGTTGCTGCTGGCAATTCTGCTGTTGCTGCTGTTTCGGCTGGCGATTGTACGGTGTGATTGTTTGTATGGACGCGCGTAGTTAATGGCTCTTGATATTGCTTCCATTTCATGCGTTCCATCAACTCCTCAGCGATCCGTTCTAAGCCTGTGGACGAAGCGAAGAAAATTCATAAAACATTCATTAAAATCGATTACTTTCTGCAAAATTAAATTAACTACTTAGAGTGCTAATTAAAAGTTGTGCGAGCAAAAAAAAAAGTGTAAAGTAATGGAGTAAGGTAGTAATTCTTCAAGGTAACTGATGTCATTAACATGGCTGGTTGGGAGTACTCAAATATCATGTTAAATACATATATAAATAATAAATGTCCGTATGTGTAGGCCTATCACATATGCATATATAATGCAATTTGGGTATATATTATTCACTAGCAGTTTGAGTGCCACGCCTCTAACTGAAACTTTGCGCGCACGCTCTGCCTCACCCAATACGTCCACGTAGGCTGAAGACGCAAATTTTTTACACTCTAAAAAATCGCATTCATTGCGTCGCTTCTGCTTCATTCCCTCTAAGCGTGTGACGCTCGCAATCTGTTCGCAATCCCAAATAAAGTGCAAATTATTAAAATCAAATAGAGCCACAGCTGGTTTATATATACAGTGTGCGACAAAACTAAAGCACGGAATCTACCTTGTCGGTATTTAACTGAATAAAATCATAAAGTAGGTATTAAATGATTTTATTTTTATTTTTATAACTAGTTCATTCATTCTTCTTCTTGAATTACTAAAAATTAAACCAATTAACTTATTAAAAAAAAATATATAATACCACATATGAAGAACTCCAAAAATCTGGTGCGACAAAACTAAAGCACATAACTAAGAATTCACATTAATTGCACATTAATTTTTTGTTTAACGGTTTTTAATGATCAGAAAATGTTGAATATGTGTAGTTATTAGCTAAATAGAAAAATATTAGTGCATATTCAGTTTCAATTCGTTATTCATGCGGTTGGTTGTATATTAAAGTAAAGGGTATATTAATGGCTCAAAATAAGTATTCTGCTCATTTTAGAGAAAAAATTGTTAAGGATTTTAAGAAAAGAGAATCGGTTATGACTATTGCAAAAAAGGTTGGAGTAAATCATATTTTGTTTCCCGAACATTAAGCCGATTTCGCAAATCAGGCTCTTTAGTTACAATGCATAGTGGTGAAAGGCCGAGGAAAACAACCGAAACAGAAGAGAAGGCAGTCATTCGGGCAATAAAAAATTACCCATTTATATCTGCAACATCAACTGTAAGACAATTACGGTTAAATATATTACAGAGATCCATACAATGTTGAGCTGTCCATGGGGGATTTTCATGCTACCTGTAGCAAGTTAGTGCAAAAAAGCCATATATTTCTTTAAAGAACAGACTGGCGCTACTGAAATTTGCGAAGAAGCACATCAATTGGACAATTACAAAATGGCGAACTGTACTTTTTTCTGACAAATCGAAGTTTAATATAAAAGATTCAGATGGGTTGAAGCTGATAGGCAAAACGAAAGCAGAACGCCTAAATTCACGTTAAATAACAGGCACAGTGAAACACCGTGGAGGTAATGTGCTAGTGTGCGGTTATGTTTCAGCGCATGAATAGGGCCAATTCATCACATAAATAGTATAATGGACAAATTTAAGTATAAAAATATTTTTTGGAATATTTTGCTGTGGCATGCTTCAGAAGAAATGCCTTTAAATTGGAGTTATCAACATGACAACGACCAGAAAAATGCTGCTATTTGGGTAAAATAGTGATTTGATGTAAATAGTATTGAAGTTTTGAAGGGACCCACCCAATCACCAGATCTCAATCCCATAGAGAACCAATGGAAAACTGTAGATCGAAAAATAATACTTGAGAATTGTAAAAATAGGGCCGCTTTATTCATACAAGTTAAGGAAGCATGGAAAAGCTTTTCCTGGGACAAGTTAAACAAATTAATTGGGTCCATGCCTCGTCAATTTGTAGCTGTATTAAAAAATTAGGGATACGCAACCAAATATTGAAAGACATAAATTTTTCAATCATAAAACTATTTCGTGCTTTAGTTTTGTCGCACCAGATTTTTGGAAATTTTCATATATGGAATTTTATATATTTTTTTAATAAGTTAATTTGTTTAATTTTTACTAGTTCAAGAAGAAGAATGAATGAACTAATTATAAAAATAAAAATAAAATCATTTAATACCTACTTTATGATTTTATTCAGTTAAATACCGGCAATGTAAATTCCGTGTTTTAGTTTTGTCGCACACTGTACATATAGATTTACTTATATATCCTCATGTGAATAACCTATATCTACTTTGTGAACCCTATCAAATATTCAGCAGCGAAATGCCCAACTATTAAAGCATCAAAACCAGTAATAATTTTCACAACCAACCGCCTCATGTCTGCATAGAAAATGGAAGTCATCGTGATGACTTTTTTTGATGTCATTCATATATCTATAGTACATACAATTAAACAAATTAACACATAGAATGATAATTACTATATAACTATAGTAAGTCTATTCTTAATGCCTTAGCCATGTTATTAGAGAAGAGAGTGTAATTTTGTAATATAGAGGGACACGTGCACCTCTTTACGCTGCCGCTACTGCTCTAATAATACTAATATACAGTATGAGTTGTACAAGGGTTCAGAACGTTTCGTTATTGGTACTCCTTTTTTTACATAAATGTTGGAAAATATATTTAATTCAACTTTTGCCTTTGTAGTACAATGAAATCGATAAAATTCATCTCCTGTGTTTGTTCTAAAAACAAGAAAAAAATAATAAAGTCGACATAGTAAATACATCGATTAATATTTATCGAGAAATAAAATCGATTATTTTTTATCGAAAAAGAAATCGATATTTTTAACGAAAATTAAATTCAATTTGTTGTCACATATTGTTACTAACGTTGTCATATGTTTGTCATCCGTTGTTAAATTTTCAATGAAAGTTCTTCACAAAACGTAAATACTGCTATTAAAAATTATACTTTTTATCGATGATATTCTGTTTTACGCAAAAAATAAGAAAAAAATAAAGTCGACTTATTAAATACATCAATTCATTTTTATCGAGAAATAAAATCGTTAATTTTTTATCGAAAAAAAAATTCGATATTTTTATCGAAAACTAAAATTAGTTTCTCATGTCACTCATTGTTTCATATAATAGCGTTGTCATATGTTAGTCATCCGTTGTTAATTTTTCAAAGACAGTTATTTTTATCGATAATATTCTGCATTTAGACTTTTTCAAATTTTCAACAAAATCGATAAGTTTTATTTTTGGGATAAATTTGATATGCTAAAAATATATTATGCTTCAAAGCCCAACGATAGTTTTGTAGATCAAAATAATAAAAATTTGTATGCTTTATATTATTATTATTTAGTTTGATTTTAACATATTTTACTAAATTTTGCGGTCAAGGAAAGTATTAATGATCGATAAATATTTTAGCAGTGATGTCGATAAACAAATGTGATATTAAAATATTTTATTTTATTTTACGGTCTAACGCGGTCAATGAAAATATTAAATATCGATAAATTTTTTTGAAGTGATATCGATAGACAAATGTGATATTAACATATATATTTTTATTTTATTTTATGGTCTGAAGCTGTCAAAGAAAATATTGTTTATCGATAACTATGTTTGCAGTGATATCGATAAACTATCGATATGTTAAAAAATGTTAACTCCGTGCAAGCGGTTATTATTATTGCAATGAAAATTAATATGCATCGTCATTTTATTTAGCAGCAATTAAAAAAAACAATATTGATATGGAAAATATACTGATTAAGTCGATACATTTTCGAAATTCCTAATTGAAAACTAAAATATAAGATTTTTTATCTTAAAAATGTGTTTTAAATTATAAATGCCGATTTTGTGGCTTAAGGAAACAAAATGTTTTCGATAATTAATCGGTGGGGAAAATATCGATAATAACTATCGAATTGTTTGTTATAAAATAGAAAATAGTTAAAAAAGAAATATACATAAATACAAAATATAAAAAGAGTAATTTTTCGATAATTAATAGGTAGGATTGGAAAATATCGATAATACATTTTATGAATATTTTGAAGATAAAATAATAAAAAATTAATACTGCATCGAAAGCTGATTCTAGAAAGCTAATACATAATGCGTCAATAGTGATTTTAATGTCGCAAGCGCAGTTATTACATCGCCCTAAAGTCAGTTATTCGCTCTTTAAAATTAATTATCGATAGAGTTTAAAAAAAAAAATAGGTTTTAAATATATCGTTTTATAAATGGAAATTGCTTGTCATTCGTTAAAAACTCGTATATGCGTGTAAGAAATTCTCACTTTGACCATATTACAAGGATAAATTCACACGCACATCCTTCGCCAGACCGTAATTATTGCGAAATTCCTTTAAATTAAAAATATCATAAAAACCGAAATGTAGGAAATGGCAGTGCGATTGCAAAATGGCTGCAATTTGATGCAAGTGCCAATCAAAACGACGACGCACAGCAAAAAACGAGCGCAAAAGTAAATACTGGAAGCAAACGAAAATTATGTAGAATTAAAGCAGGTAAATAATAGAGCAGAACGCAGCGCTGGTGACGAGGTGAAGTGTGTAAGGGCGTGGCGGAGCAAAGAAATCCTCAAAATTCCATGCATGCGTGAGCAAAATTAAAACTTGCAACACACACATATATGTATACACATATGTATAATGACTCGGCTGAGAGAGTGAGATGACTGTAGGGCGAGGTGGGTGGCTACGCACACACTCAAAGGAAATTATATGAAATTTGCCACGCAAGTAAATCAAAAATTAAAAACTGCAGCGGCTAAGTTGCACTTGCCCCATGTGCAACGCTTACAACAGCCAAACCAAACCAAAGCCAATGCACAGTGTTGCATTCGATGGAAATAATAATAGCCGCTTTACATATGCATATGTTTGTGCTGCGAAAAAATATGAGTTACGCATGAGGCATATTGATGGAACGCACTGGCGCATACACACAAGCGCACACCTAGCTTGACTTACGCCAGACGCTTAGTGGCACCTTCACGCACAGAGGGGGCGACAAGGGCGTTGCGGCTGGCGACGGCGACGGCTTAAGGAGTCGCAAGGTAAAAGCTTTTGTGGCAGCATTTCTACACTCGCACTTGTGCACACTCAGCGGCAGACACAGACGCGGGGGGACGGTGCAGCGAAGAGCGCCTAAGCGAAACAGCCCAACAAGCAAGCAATGCATTCAGACTCCCAGCGCTCATGCTAACCCACGTTGAAGCTAGTGCAGTGGCTGGCTCAAGCGAAAGTTGCAAGAATGGTAGAATTTTTTCGTGCTACACAGGAAGTACAACTAACTAGTTGTGCTGGTAAGCGGAGCGACAACGTCAGCACTGCCGCACCTGGCATATATAGTATTTAACCTGCCGCCTAGCAAACATCGCCTCGCCCCTTCGTCGCGTATGGCGACAACGTGCCACAACCATGCGTGTCGAGCGTGCGTGCACTTTTGGCCACGAAAAAAAGGGAGCAAACCGGGTTAGCAGTGGTGGCAGCAGCAGGCGCGCTGACGAGATGGTGGCGCATAATGGCGCCATGTTGCACATTGCACATTGCAACAGTGGTAAGGGTGGTGCATTGCGCAGTTGCTGCTTGCACGTTGCACGGTGCACGTTTGGCATTTAGCGCACTGCTGCCTTTCATTCCGGAACAAGTTGAACGTGCGAGCGGCAAAAGTTTCGAATAAAAATTAAATATTTTGCTACGCACACTAATGCAGCTATGTGCAAACGCACGCAGTCCCACATATACGCTCACATATATACACATATAAATGCACACGGTAACCGTTAAGTAAACATGCACGCATTCACATACACACACCCAAACGCAAATGCTGAAAAATGTAAATAAAAGGAGGAAACCCATGCAACAAAAAACCCAACAGCGCCTGCAACAGCCAGCGCAACTTGCAGCTGCTGCAACACACACACACACATGAAAGCGGTTCCGAGCATGAAATGCGGTGCAGGCGGAAAGGTGGCGCACCGTATGCAATGCATTTGCAATGCCAACTGGCAAATTCAGTTGCAACAGCAACAACAACAACAACTGCTACAGCGCTACCGCCAACCACCTAAACGCGAAAAATTCACCAGCATTTGTTCGGTTGACTCGCCCGGCCCGGTCCGGGCACTATTGCCGGGGTTAATGGCCGCTGGAGACTTTTCGAAACTCAAACTTCTCAAAAAAGCAACAAATTTTTTTGTATGGCAACGAAAAAATGGGGAAAAAGTGCATAGCAAAACTGGCTCACGCAAACATACGCATTGTGTGTATTGTAACACAAAAAAAATGTTGTGTAAAAAGCCCTGCGACGGGGTTGTTTGTGGTGCAAGCCAACACTGCCGCATATCCACATTAAACACACGCATTATTAAAAAAAGAGAGAAAACGGCAGAATTAATAATGCCAGTGAAGTATGCCAATAAACATGTTGGAGAATCCTAAGAAGCGCGTTGAGATCACTTACCAGATATTTCTCTTAGCACCTAGAGTGAAGTTAAGACAAAAATCGATTTTCTTAACATTTTGATAGGTAAATACTAAAAATTTTCGATATCTCAAGTTAGCCTCTCTTTGTTGATTCAAAATTTTACTGTTTATTCTTAACATTTGTATAAATATACAGTTAAAATTGTAAAACAGTAATTATAGTATTATTTTGTAGTTCCCAAAAGTCGCCTTTATATAATTTGACTTACTAGGTTTGCCCCCTTAAATTGATTTCTGTACGGTGTTGAAAGCCTTTATACTGACAACTGCATTACCTTAATCATTGCCGCAGTACGGCCTTTAGCCGTAACTGCCCAAAAAATAAGGTGACATTTGAATTTAAACTGCGCGTCGAAAGATTTGGAGAATTATTTCTATTTAGGTTGGTAGTACTGTCAGTCACATTTATGTCAAATTTCATGTCAAAATATTCATTAGTGTTTGAGATACGTGTCGTTTTGTGAGCTGCTAAAAGTGAGTTTTTCGTTTTTTGCGATGTCGAAATTTGTTGAGCAAAGAATTTGCATTAAATTTTGCTTACGGAATCAATTTTCTGCTGCGGATACGTTGAGGATGGTGCAGATAGCCTTTGGTGATGAGGCTATGTCTAAAAAAATGTTTACAAGTGGTATAGTGAGTTCCAAGCCGGCCGTGAACGTGTCGAAGACCAAGAGCGTCCAGGGCGACCATCAACCTCAACCGACGAAGCTCACGTTCAACAAATCAAAGATTTGGTGTTGAAAAACCGTCGATTAACAATTAGAGACCTTGCTGATGAAGTTGGCATATCGAAAGGCTTAGCCAATACCCTTTTGAAGGATGTTTTGGGCCTCAAGCGCGTCAAATCTCGACTGGTACCGAAAACATTGAATTTTTGGAAAAAAGGCGTCGCGTTGAAGTGTGAGAAACGATGCTTTCCGACTACCAGGGTGTCATGACGAATGCATTCCAACGTCAAACCGTCGACGATGAGATCTTGGAACGTTATGCGTCACTTGCGCAACGCTATCCGCCTAAAAAGGCCGGAATTGTGGAAAGACAATTCTTGGTTTTTACACCCCGATAATGCACCATCCCATACTGCCCTCGTAATTCGTGATTATTTCGCCAAAAACTCAACCCATATCGTTCCGCAACCACCGTATTCATCTGATCTGGCGCCGTGCGACTTCTGGCTGTTAACCAAGCTCAAAAGACCGCTCCGGGGACACCGTTTTTTATACGATAGAGGAGATTCAAGCCGCAGCGAAGACGGAACTGAAGGCCATCCCGGAAAGTGACTACAATCAGTGTTTCGAAGATTGGAAAATCCGTTGGCATAAGTGCATTGCATCGGGAGGGGATTACTTTGAAGGGGATGAAATTGATTTGGAAGAATAAATAAAGAATTTTCAAAATAAATACAATGTCACCTGTAATTGTTGTAAAATATACTTAAAAGTCACCAAATCATGTATCAAGAAAAACACGTTCCGAGGAGTACGTACTTGTAACTGTTATTACTTAATCATATATCTAAAAAAATTGCTTAAGCCACTGTAAACTAATTCTGAAAGGCGATTCCTTATTGACTGTTCCGTTTTTGCAATAAATCTCTTTGCTATTTAATGTTTATCTTAGCAAATCCTTGTCGTCATTCCTAAATCTAAAAATAAAGTATTTTCCTTCTCGAAGAAGAAGCTGGTGGCGTCATGAGATAGATGTGATTTGCGATGATCGTTGTTTATCCACAAAAACTATCATTACCAAATCTTATATAATCTAATTAAAGTAAAATTTTTGACATCAATTACGATAGAATATTTAGAAATGAAAGTGACATAGAAATGTTTATCTACTGAAATTTTATAAAATTGTACAAAGTATCGCTGAAAATTCAAAAAACTAGCCAAGAACTAGAGCACAGCGCCATCTAACGTGAGCTTTTGGTAAAATAAAATATTAGAATTTTTTTTCAACTTTAAAAAATTATAATACACCATAATTTTGCGGAATAAATGAGCATACATAACTGCAATATTCAATGTGTGATCTCAGGATTGGAAGCCTAATCAAAGCTGACTTAATTTAAATAAGTATAAACTTAAGTATAAACTTTAGTATAAACTTATTTAAATTAAGTCAGCTTTGATTAGGCTTCCAATCCTGAGATCACACTTGGAAACTCTGGTATAACTTTTTAGAAAGCAAGCTGTCTAAGATCTTTATGCCGAAGAGCTCGTCATCAAAATAATCAATGTTAAAGAAATTATTTATTTGTTTAAATTTGTTTTGTAAAAATAGTCATCGCCTAATAAAAAGCCATGAAGCTAGATATGGAAAATCTGATATAATCAAAAAGGATCAAAATTTCCAATTAAAGCTATGGTAAAATATTATTCTTATAATGAGGTTGAATTTTCTTTTTGTAAACATACAATTTTCTATAAAAAAATATAAATAAAGCGAACAGCGGCAATATAGCGCCACCTAGTGTAAGCTTTTGGTGAATATAAAGATTAAATATCTAATAAAATCAGAAAGGGTCAAAATTACCAATTAAAGTTATGGAGAGATTATTCTAAAAGTGAGGTTGAGTTTTTTTTGTAAACATATAATTTTCTATAAAAAAATATAAATAAAGCGAAAAGCGGCAATATAGCGCCACCTAGTGTAAGCTTTTGGTGAATATAAAGATTATCTAATAAAATCAGAAAGGGTCAAAATTTTCAAATAAAACTATGATGAGATTATTCTAAAAGTGAGTTTGATTTTTTTTGTAAACATACTATTTTTCTATGAAAAAATATAAAAATTGCGAAAAGCGGCAATACAGCGCCACCTAGTGTAAGCTTTTGGTGAAAATAATGGTTAAATATGAATTTCTCGATTCAAAACAAAGCCTTATTCCGTATTTCTTTAGTTTGTTTAGTTTTTCCATATACACAATCACAAGCTAAAGAAATACATAGAAAATAATGTATTTCTAGGTTAAATAGCCCTTTAGTAGCGCGTTATTTCTTTTTCTAAGCAAAGTAGTCAAAATTATTCGAGTAAGAAAGTCTAAAAACATCTTTCTGGGCTCTAAGAATTGTCTATATTTTTCTTAGTTTAACTCTAGTTATATGTCAACATGCTTATTCAACTCTAATACATTCTAATTTCCAGCTAAATTCTTTATTATTGTTCTTTTAATAATTTATTTCTTAAAATAGCTGAGGATTACAGCTAAATATATGCGCTCTGAAAGAGGTACCATAATTTCATCATCTCTCTTAAAGTCTTTCGACTGTCATACTCATTGATTAGTTTTATTGTTCACAACTGAGACGGCAATGTCAAGTTGCTGCGCCACAAATCAGCTGTGAAGCGACACATTTTGGTTCACTGGGATTCTACGCACATGTAATGACAATAACAAAAACTCTATTCAAGCGTAAATAAAAGATATAAACACACACACACACACCGTGCTATCCTATACAAAAATTAATAAGTATGTGAGGAAAGCAAAGAGGCAGCAGCAATGGCGGCCACATTGCGTACGAATGTCTACATGTATGTGAGTTCTAATGTTTATATTTGTATTTATGTATGTATATGTGTATGTATGTGCGTATCTGCTTCGCCATCATCACTCGCACCAGCTGAGCGCGCAACTTGCCGCAAGCAAAACGACTAACTACGTACACACACACTCTCGTACGAACTTACAATGGACGCACACGCATACGCATAGTTGTGAAATCATACATACATATGTATATACTTTTGCACATACATACACATTAGATGCATTCAGTGTCTTCGGCAAGACAACTCAATCATTATCACCTTCATCACCAGCAGCGACGGCGGCAGCAGACGCATTTGCGCCTTGGCATATGCTTTGAAGAGAATGCAATAGAAAAAAAACAACAAATTATTCCCCCATTTGCTTTTGCACGCGCCACACATACCGCTACATATAAGACCGCAAAGGAAGGCACACATGCACACACATAACGTGCGCGCTGTCCAACGCCTGAATGTATGCTTAATAGAATTTTTTATTGCATTCGCTGAGGTTAACTGCACTCGCCATTTAACTTGGCTTCATTTTCCTGCAGCCGATGAAGTTGCAGGCCTAACTGTATGTGAATGTGTGTGTGTATGTGGCTATGTGAGAGTGTTTATGTGTGTTTGCACGCGTTTAGTTTCGCTTTTGGTGCGACGACTTTGTTGCTGTGGCGCCACGACTTCGTGCGTGTCCCGTTGTTGGGCGGCTGACTTGCAAATGTGGTAGTGGGGCACATGGTCGACGGACCGTCAATATATTTTTGAAGTCGTCGTTAACTTTCTCGTGGCTGCAATTTTTATTTCCCGTTTGTTTTTGTTATTGCCATCACGTGTTAATGGGCACCCTAACGGCGGCGGTGCAGGCGAACACAATGCGAAAGTGCATATGCCTGTGTGTGTGTGTGCGTTGTGTGGCAAGCCTACAGTGCCACACATGTACATATACAGACATATGTATGTATTTTTGCGTTTGCAAGTTGCACTAATTTTTTGTAGCTGCAACTGTTGTGGTTGTTTTTATAGTTGTTGTTGTTCTCGTTGCATGTCACATGCTTGCCACTGCCTGGCATTTATTTGTTGCTACCAGCCGCCGCTGTGTGTTGTTATTGCCATCATTACTATTGCTGATATTGTTGTTGTTATTATTATTGTTGTTGTTGTCGTTATTATTAATATTGTTGTTACTGTTATTGTTGTTACTATTATTGTTGTTGTTGTTAGTTGCAGTTTGCCGTGGCATAAAGTTCTCTTTTCCCTCCACTCCATTTTCCGTGCATTTTTCTTTCTGATTTTCTGCTTTTCCTCTTTACGTTGCACTTTCTATCCGTTACCGTTCGCCGTTGCACGCGCCGCTCGCTGTGCAATCTGTGCCAGCAGTAAGCAGCGAAAAGCTGCTCGTTGTCGTTCGCTGCACTGGCCTGAACTCGCAAAGCAGTGCACCGTTATGTAGCACAAAATACACTCAGACACACACATCCACACGTACATATGTACACTCATTCGTTGACTTTTGCTTCTTATTCTCGTCTCATACGCACTTTGCTGCAATGTTATAGCTGTTGTGCTGCTTCTTCTTCTTTTCCATTTTTTATGCTTCTTCTTCTTCTTGCCATTTTTTCCCATATTGGCTAAGTGTCGTCTAGGCCGTCTGGGTTATGTGTATGTATACGTAAATATATGCAAATATATGTGTCTGTGTGTGTGCATGCGTTTGAATTCAAAGTTAAAGTTGGCGTTTTAGTGTAACTGTAAATGTCGTGGATTTTTAAATATTTACGGGAAAATGCTGTGTGTTGCAGTGAGGTTTACTTTGGCTTATACTACAAGGTTTAAAATTAATTTTTGTTAATTACTTGCGATTATTATTGGTCGGTTTAGGTACTTTATTTTAAAATTACTTTTTTGTTTATGCATAAATGGCTTGATAAAGTTACGAAATGAAAGAAATATTTGAAGCACGTTTTGGCTTAATGCTGAGCCCTGAAAATATGTCAGATCTGTGTTTAAATAGCTAAAAGTACTCAGATTTTAGTTACACAATTGTTCCAACATTTTTTCCAAAATCTTAAAATCTAAAATTTTGTTGTTATAGTAAGTTAGGTTAGGTTATACCTGCCGGCTGTCACGCCATCAGCACCTCAACGCTGTTTGAGAACTTTAAAAGCGACTTGATAACTAATTTTGTTACTTTATCTAGTCTCTTAACTGGAAAGCTCCTAGATATGTAAGCCGAATTCTAGGAAAGTCTAGGCAGAAGCTCAGTAGGTGTTCCAGTGTCTCTCTCATGCCTACTTCCCTGCACTTTCTGCATGTCTCATCGTTACTTATGCCCAACCGGCTCGCATGTGACGACAGCAAGTTGTGGCCTATTACGAGACCAATAGCCGTCTGCTACAGTTCTGTCCAGATCCTATGAGTAAAAAACAGTTTGTACGGTAGCTGTACGCTATAATAGTCCGATCTGAACGATATCATCTATTTACTATAGTGAGCGAAATCACCGAATGAGCAGTATTTTGAAGAGAAAAGGACGCGTATATAACCTCAAATTGATATCTCAAAACTCGAGGGACTAGTACGCACATATATACAGATAGACAGATGGACATGGGTGAATCGACTAAGCTAATCACGCTGATCATTAATACAAGTATATATACATCGCTTTATATGGTCCCCAAAGTTTCTTTCTCGGTGCTACAAACTTAGTTAAGAACTGAATAAAACCTCTTCAGGGTACAAATATTCATTGAAGAACGAGTAGTTGTGTAAGCTTTAATTTTCATTGTTAGTACATATATGGCTTCAAATAAAGTGCAAAAGTTTACACTACCATGAGCAAAAATTCTAAGACTAATTTTAAAATTCTTAATTTATTCTTAAAGATTTAAACCGCCCTCATCAAAGTAATCTCCCTTGACCCAAATACTCTTGTACCAAGGTTTTTTCCAATCCTCGAAACAGTTGTTAGAATCAATTTCCGGAATAGCCTTCAAAGCGCGTAGCGATTCACGTTTAACGGCTTCAATGACTTGACGGTTTCTCTGAAGTACTCGTTTGAGCTTGCTGAATAGCTAGAAGTCGTACGGAGCTAAAACAGGGGAACACGGTGGTTGCGGCGCGATATTAGTTGAAAATTTGGCGAAAAACCTCACGAAGAATCAATGCAGTTTGCGACGCTGAATCATTGTGGTGCAAAAAACCATTAGTTGTCGGCCCATAATTCCGGCCTCTTTTTACGATTTGCTTCGGGCAAACAAAGCATAACACTCAAATAGTGTTCCCTGTTGACAGTTTGGTCAGTTCGGAAGGAATTCGGAGTACACCAAACCTCGATAATCGAAGAAAACTGTCAACATAACCTTGATTTTCGACCTGCTTTGACATGATTTTTTCGGTTTCGAGTTACTTTTGCCATGACATTCGGCAGATTGATCATCTGTTTAGGGGTCGTAAGCCTAGATCCAAGACTCATCGTCGATAATAATACGTTTCATGACATTCTGGTAGTAAGAAGGCATTGTTTCACAGACGTTAAGGCGAAGCTGTTTTTCGAAAAAATTTAGTGATTTTGAAAGCAATGGTACTTTAAGTTTCCTTAGGCCCAAATGATCTTCCAAAATGGTTTTCACTGAGCCTTCCGATATTCTAACGATGCTAGTCAGATCTTTGACTGTTAATCGTCGATTTTCAAGCACCAATTCCTTTATTTTATTGACGTGTTGATAATCAGTTGATGTGATAGCCATCCTGGAAGCGGTTCGTCGTCAACGAATTCTCGACCCTCTTTGAATAATTAGTAACTATTAGAAATATTTGCTCGCGACAAACAATTATCACCGAACACCTTTTCGAACATTCTGAAAGTTTCGGCACCAGAAATTTGATTCTGGACACAAACTTTAATGGAACTTCTTTGCTGAATAATTTCACTCATCGTAAGAATCGCCGATTGCATAATGTGTACTTCAGAAAGACAAGCGTATACTAAACACTAATTTGGCAAAGATATAAAATATTTCAACGAATGTGTTTTTGCGCGAAATTGAAATTACAAAGTCTTACTATTTTTTGCTCACAATAGTATTTACCAAATCAGTGAGTAAACACAATATGTACGAAGCTGAATCGAATAGGTCAATTTTATGGTTAATGTAAGAAATAACATGCATATCGCTAGGTGGCGCTGAAATCCGCGCTTTAAGTCTGTTTACGAAGTTTAGCAAGGACTAGTCGGTTAAAATTTTGAAATACTACTGTGCCCAAAAAATAAGGTGACATCTGAATTTAAACTGCGCGCGTCGAAGGATTTGGAGAATTATTTTTTTTTAGGTTGGTAGTACTGTCAGTCACATTTATGTCAAATTTCATGTCAAAACATGCATTAGTGTTAGAGAGACGTGTCGTTTTGTGAGCTGCTAAAAGTGAGTTTTTCGTTTTTTGCGATGTTGAAATTTGTTGAGCAAAGAATTTGCATTAAATTTTGTTAACGGAATCAATTTTCTGCTGCGGTTACGTTGAGGATGGTGCAGAAAGCCTTTGCTGATGAGGCTATGTCTAAAAGAAATGTTTACAAGTGGTATAGTGAGTTCCAAGCCAGCCGTGAACGTGTCGAAGACGAAGAGCGTCCAGCGCGACCATCAACCTCAACCGACGAAGCTCACGTTCAACAAATCAAAGATTTGGTGTTGAAAAACCATCGATTAACAATTAGAGACCTTGCTGATGAAGTTGGCATATCGAAAGGCTCAGTATATTTGGATTATTTTCTGGAACTACAGCAACAACTATATTACAATATCGTACTGTATTTTCCGAATATAATGTCCGTTATTGTGGTTTGTCTGTAATATTAGACTATATTTTGCTATCTTCAGGAAATTGTTAAAAATTTATTGAATATATGAAATACAAAAGTTTCATAAAAGGAATATTATACAACAAGGATTGTTTAAGAAACCATTCCTGTATTTATTCAAATTAAAGCCACAATTTACTTGCAAGTAAATACAAATGTTTATATAAGAACATATTATATATATATATATTTTTTTTTGAATAAATATATGTACAAAAAGATACATCTGCATATATAATGTATAATTATATATACAATTTGCTTTTGTTGACACCGTCACACCTAGTATCTTTACAATTGTAAGTTGGAGTATGCAGTCATTATCAGCGGAATATTTTTCACAAGTACAATGCTAGTATATAACATATATTTTACATACTTATGCTATTATTAATATGTACATATGTATATAATTTCTATAAATAGTAGATAAATATATGTACCTGGTATGGGCAGGCAATGTATGTATTTTTATTGTATATTATGTATACATATGTATAAGTATGTATGTATATATAATTATATATTTTGTAAATACACCGAGCACTGATACACATACATATATACAAGCACATAGAACTACCAAACCATGCTATCATGCTTATGAGTTCCACACGCGCTTGGCTGTCAGCATATATTTCCATTGTATACCCTTCGTTACGGTTTGACATTTCACTCGATTGTTGTTATTTTTATTGCTTTTTTGCTATTATATGTAATTTTCATTTTTTCGCTGGCATTTTTTTTTTACTTTTTTGTAATGGTCTCACTGGAAATGTCATGTCAGCAGGACGATGCGCAGATAAATGCATGAAAGGACGACCGCATTGAGACACACACGCGGGCACTCATATTGTTATGCACACATACTTAGATAATATATGCTTATACACATATACTAATACACTGCTGCACACAAACGCACACACAAGCGTTGAAAATATGCTAACCCCGTTCGCCCGTCTCTGCAAGTCCCTTCATAGCTTGACTTCTTGCAACTGTATTGGTGTATGTTTGTATTTGTATGCATGTGGGTGTATGTATATATCGTTTTTGCATGTTTGTATAAGTAGTGGTAACAGCATTTTTGTTAATATCACCGCCCTCGCCCTTCATGCATTGCTTTAAATGTTACAGTTTTTACGTTTTTCGCATTTCTTTTGTTGTTTGTGTGAATTGTGTGAAATTCGTTGTTGGTCAGCGAACATTTTAATTCGGTTTTTCTTCCGTATTTGCTGTTTGCATTTGTTGTTGCTATTTGTGCTTGCACTACTATGTCATATCATCACACATTTCGTATTTTAATTTCTCTCTTCTGGCTATTCGGGCGCTCGGTCGCTGCAGTTTAAGAAGCGGCGGCGGAGAAGGCCGAGTGGAAATAATAAATAGTGAGGTTAACTTGAAAAAGAAAAGGCAAGCAACAACAATGTTTGCGGTGTTGTCAATAAATATTTAATTTCGGCGCAACCACATACGCATGGACACAAGCACATAACATACATACATATATATTATATACATACATATATTATATACAATTACATACACATGTGTGCATAATAATATTAACATAAATGTGTGTACAAGATTGATAGGTATATGCTTGTTCAAGTATATAAAAATAAATAAATATATTTCATTGTAACAAGCGCCAAAGGCCTCGACTCGAATTATACCCAAATTTTATATAGCATTCTGCATGTTAAATTACTGTAAAATTATGTATTTGTGTGCAATTCTTATTTGAATAGTGATGTATGGAATACAGTTATAAGCACATCTACTATAAGTACTTAATATAATTATAAACCAAATTTTATAAACTAATTTCATATTTCGTCAATGTGCAGCACACACATTTTTTAAAACATTTTCAGATGACAAAAATTTTAAATATCACTGTGGGCAAAAAATAGTAAGACTTTTTGATGTAAATCTGGTAAATTGCCGTGACCAATGCGAATGCGTTGACAATGAACCGCGTCCAGGACGGTCCTCAACATCAACTGATGATTAACAAGCCCATGAAATAAAGGAATAGGTGCTTGGGAATCGACGATGAATAGTCAGAGAACTTACTGTCATCGTTGGAATAACGAAAGGATCAGTGAAAACCATTTCGAGGGATTAATTTCGGTCTAAAAAATACAAGCATTATTCGTTCCAAAATCACTGAACTACCAAAATGTCATGAAACATATTATTACTGGCGACAAGTGTTGATGTATGCTTGCGATCAATCGGCCAAATATCGTGGCAAAGATTTGTCAAAGATAAAAAAACCACGTCAAAGCAGGCCAAAAATCAAGGTTATGCTGACAGTTTTCTTCGATTATTGAGATGTGGTGTACTCCGAATTCCTTCCGACCGGCCAAACTGCCAACAAGGAATACTATTTGAGTGTTATGCGTCATTTGTATAAAACTATTTGTACAAAGAAGCCGGAATTATGGGCCGGCAACTCATGATTTTTTCACCACGACAATGCACCGTCGCATACTCCATTACATTCTTCCTGAGTTTTTCGTCAAATTTTCAACCAATATCGTGCCGCAACCACTTTTTGAAGAATATATTAAGCATTTTAAAATTATGAGCAAAATCTTACTATTTTTTGCTCATAGTAGTATGTAATAAATAATAAATAATTTACGCTATGAATAATTACCGGCCATGCCTTAAAATTGTCCGGAACACTGCAGCCCAAAAAAGCTTCTTATAAAAATTTTCTTTAACTAATTTCATTCTTAAATTATTTATTCAAAACCGAAAGTCACTTGGAAAACGTAAAAAGTTTTATTTAAACCTTATAGAAGCACAAGGGAACTTATTTCTAAGAATTTATATATTCGCAATTTCGCTTATTTGACCAACGGGACCAAAATAACAGTATTTATATGTATTTGAAGGAGGTGAAAGCTCTTCGCACTTTTAACTACTACTCATAAGCAAGGAACTTTTACTACTGTTCAAGAATTTTAATTTTCGCAATTTTCCATGTTCGAGTAACTACCAGATTTGAAAATCAGATAAGCAAAAATGCAGTATTTAAATTTATTTGAAAATGGTGAAAGCTTACAAAAAGCTCACAAAGCTTATAAATTACAGTTATATTATAATTCAAGACTGAAAATTAATCAGTTCTAAGATCCAAAAGATTTTAGAACGCATAAGTACATATATACGAACCATAACTAACCCGAAAGAAAAGGAGCTTTCACTGCTCCCTAAAAATGTTAATATCTACAAAAGCTTTTTTGAACGATTACTAGATTAGTAAATTAGGTGAAACAATATTAAATAAAATTAAATCAAATTAAATTAAAGCAAATTAAATTAAATTAGATTAAATTAAATCAAATTAAATTAAATTAAATCAAATTAAATTAAATTAAATTAAATTAAATTAAATCAAATCAATTTAAATTAAATTAAATTAAATTAACTTAAATTAAATTAAATTTAATTAAATTAAACTAAATTAAATTAAATGAAATTAAACTAAATTAAACTAAATTAAATTAACTTAAATCAAATTAAATTAAACTAAGTTAAATTAAATTAATTAAATCAAATTAAATTGAATTAAATTAAATTAAATCAAACTAAATTAAAATAACTTAAATAAATTAAATTGAATTAAATTGAATTAAATTAAATTAAATTAACTTAAATTAAATTTAATTAAATTAAACTAAATTAAATTAACTTAAATCAAATTAAATTAAACTAAATTAAATTAAATCAAATTAAATTAAATTAAACTAAATTAAATTAACTTAAATCAAATTAAATTAAACTAAGTTAAATTAAATTAATTAAATTAAATTAACTTAAGTCAAATTAAATTAAATTAAATTAAATTAAATTAAACTAAGTTAAATTAAATTAATTAAATTAAATTAAACTAAGTTAAATTAAATTAATTAAATTAAATTAAACTAAGTTAAATTAAATTAATTAATTGAAATTAACTTAAATCAAATTAAATTGAATTAAATTAAATCAAACTAAATTAAATTAAACTAAATTAAATTAACTTAAATCAAATTAAATTGAATTAAATTAAATTAAATTAAATTAAATTAAATTAACTTAAATTACTAAATTTGTTAAAAATAGTGAAAGCTCTTAAACAGAAGAAGTTTTTACTTAGCATTCTAAAAATATGACTATTTTGTTTTCGAACACACTCAATCCCACCCCATTCTTCTTATGCATTTAGTCATCAAGCATTTTCATTAAAAGTCCCTGTCCTCCTGTCATGTCCGGAGACAAATGCAAAAATACAAAATGCATGAAAGCTTAATTTTCGACAGTGAAATGAGCTTTCATTAAAAACTTTTAAAATAACAGTACAAATGACATGAGTTTATAAAAGGAGCTTGTATGCGCCAAGCAATTGCAGCAAAAAATACAAATTGAAAAAAAAAAAAAACAAAAACAAATAATCCCCATACAAATTTCTAGTACTGGAAACTAAACGCAATAGCAAGCACTAAAAAGCGTAAATGAAAAGGATGAACAAAACAACTACAACAACAAAGTCGCCTTTGTCGGTCACTTGACGTTAGTTGACGCTGTGGCAAATGCGGTGTTAGCGGTACATTGTCGACGATGTCTTGGGGTATGTTTAATGTGCCGAGTAATGAAAGGACACCAAATACCAAGAGGGCATGTGTGTAGAACAACAACACGAAAAAGCAATACGCACGCACAAAAACGCCAAATTATTTATATTACCACCACACATGTGTCTGGGTGTTTGTGTGGGAGTGTGCGTGTTTAGATATTTTCTTGTGTTGTGCATTTGTCATGCGAATGTTGGCATTTAGGATTACTCATACGCCCCGTGCGACCACGAAAAAAACCCCAAACAAATTTGACCAACTCCTATAAAACGCGCATGTGGCATGTGTGGCAGGGAAGACCAGAGGGGATTATAAATGAAAAATATCAAATATTCATACACTTTCATGCAACTCTGTGTGTGTGTGCGATTGTGTGTAATTCACCAATGTTAGGGCGCAGCTAATAAACTTCGGCGCGCGCTCCTCAGCAACATACTTGCAACTTGCTAAAAACAGGGAAATATCGAAAATGAACTCGAAGTAAATTATTATTGTGGTAAATGCGAGCAGCGGAGCATTTTGGCGTGCACGCCCCACCATGCACGGTGTCACGAAGTCGCTGCCAGCCTTATTGTTGCGCCGTTATTGCGCCCACCCGCAATTTCGGTAAGTCCAAATTGGCCACAATGCATTATTGTGTATTTATTAAAAAACACAACAACAATAACAAAAAAAAATTAAACTGCACAATGCCTACTTCCGGCTACGCGGCTACGCGGGTGGTGGCACAGCCTATTAGCTGCCACACTGCTATTAGTAAAAAACGAAAAAAACGGAAAAATAACGGCAAATGGGCAAAAAAGCGAAAATCCATAGCACAAAATAATATTTCACTAATATTAATAGTGTGGCGGAAGAATAGACCCCGAAATTGGTTGGTCGGCTTTGCTCTGTTGTCTCTTTCTATTATGTTGCAAGTTGCAACATATCGCACGAGCACTTGTGGGGGCTGCATTTCGGTTGCATTTTGATTGGTTGCAAGTCGGGCATTTTTCGGTTGCTTTTCGTTCGTTTCGGCTTTTGGCATTTGGCTACTTGTAGTGTATTGTTGCTATTGTTGTTGTTGCATTGTACATTGCATCGTATTGCATTTGTCGCCGTTTGTGTGGCATGCACTTCATATGCGTGTGCTTTGTTTTTGCTTTTCCACTTCTACATTTTGCACATTGTAGGGGCAGTCGCTATTGTCCCTCGTGTGTGTGTGAGTTTGTATGTGTGCCTTGTAGCGAGGGTAGGTGCATGCGTGCCTGCGTGTGTGTCGTCTCAAAGTTTTTAAAGTTTACTGTCTGTTAAATATTTTATTACTGTTCATGTGTACATTTTCGGAATACCGCTCTGCGCAAAATAATGAGAAATTAATGACCCTATATTGGGAAATCATTAAAGTGGTGTTGTGGTTTTTGGATTTGACGTAAACTCTGTGGTTTCGTGAAGTAGTTCAGCGTAAATGTGGCACTACTTTGTTGTATATAAATATTTATATGTGCCACACTGGGGTTGCCGTTAAGTTTAAAAGCAGTTATATAAGCCTAAATGATTTGTTATATAATATCTGGTAGCTTTTTCCTAATGTAACCCATATGATCATATTTAATCCGGACTAACGAAAAAAAGTACTGAATTTTTACGTATTTGAATCCAAATCTCTTATATTGCCTTCTAAATAGTCTTTTGAGTAAATGTATGCTTGCCAACGCTGAATCCAATTTTGGAATCAGTTGTTATAATTCTCGGCTAGCTAATTTTAACTTCAGATATTTTGATTTTCTTTTCGGTTTTAGCTCATTTTTGGAGAGGCATTTGCTAGATTGTTGATCACCTTCGATGTCACATCCATAGTTCCATATTCATCATTCAAATTCGCTTTTGTAAAAGATCTAAGCCCTTCTCTCTAACATTGACAAACTTCATACCCAAAACATTTACCAAATTTTGTAAAGTTGATCCATAAGAGATCTTCTGATATCGCTTTGATACCAACACGACAATTTTTAAGCACTGTTTCATGAATGTTTTCGATGATATCGCCATTAATAGAGGTAAATAGACGGGTTGGTTGAGCTAAGTTTTTAATGACTTCACTACCTGTACTTAATGCTTTGTGTCACTCAAAAACTTGTCTTCGTGATAAAGTAGACTACCTTTAACCATTTTTTAATATTTTCAATATTTCTCGGAACACCATTAAAAAAGAGATAAAATTTTAAGCAAACTCGTTGTTAAATTTTTTTTCATGATGCAAATCGGCAGACAAACTTTTCTCGTCGTAACCAAGCTGTTGCCAAACACACACTAGTTGACTTAAGGGGTTAGGGGTAGTTCGAGTTTTCAAAAAATTAATCTTCTTTTTGCATTTTCGTTAAGTGTAAAATCTTAAAAATATTCCCTGAAAATTTCACGTTGATCCAATAATTAGTTTTTGAGTTATTCGAGAAATTAGAAAGAGAGCTCGGGCACTTCAAAGCGCTAGTGTGAAACTTTAAACGCGTTTTTCTCAAAATTATGTTTTTTGAATCGGTGAAAACTGTAACTCGAAAACCATTCAGTAGATTTTAATTAAATTTAAGCTTTTAGAATACATAATAAACTCGGGCCTGATCGAAGGATTTTTATTTTTTCGAAAATTTCGATTTTTTAAGACCATTAACTGTTGATTTTTTCGCAAAAATTTAGAAAAAAATTTCCTGAGGCCGCCATTTTGTTAATTTTGAAAACAAAATAAAATCCTTCGATCAGGCCCGGGATTATCTATTTATAAAACAAATTTTTTTGTCCGATTGTTTTTAGATGAATCTCCAAGAACTTATGCTTGTCACCGCAAGTACCTTTTTTTGGAACAGGGTCAACACAAACAACTATAACTTTGGAAATAAAATTTTTTTTTTGAAATTTTCGTGACTTCAAGTCAACACGTCCTATAATAATGCCACATTACTACTTTTGTAAAATAACATGATTTAGTAGCAAAAAAAAAAAATACTGAAAACTCTCATTTTTTCGTGCCTCTGACTACCCCTAACCCCTTAAGCAGACAAAACTTCATACTAACTTAAAAAAAGATTGTACCAGTCTACAAAAAAATTTATACTTTGTTTCTTATCTCTAAGAAAACATGCGAAGACGGTTGCCAAAAACTGTACTTGAGACGCCATTTTATACTTAGAAGCCATAAATGGACTAGGGTGGTATTAGTGACATTCAGATATAATATATTGAGCATAGGAGGCCGATGATTAAAGTTTTACTTATTGTAAGTATATGTATTTCTACTAAGGGATGAAGGCCTGTGTCTGAAGAGCACGATTCTCATACTGAAGCTTAGTAAATCCTTTAAATCCTTGAAATAAGTAATAGTTGCTAAGATTCCATTGAATCGTGAGATTGTAGGAATAGCAAATTTAGTTCAAAAATGTTGAGCGGCGATTTGTTCAGTCCTCGAAACACTTTTCATAAGCACTTTTTGGGTTGACCTTCAGCCCCTTCGACGAATTTTATTTTATCTCTGCGATCGACTGAAAACGAGTTCCACGGAGCAGCAATTTTAATTTGCGGAACAACAAAAATCATAAGGAGCTAAATCTGGTGAATATGGTTGATCGAAGGTATTTATTGCCTTTTTGGCTTTAAAATCGGTGACAATCGCGGCTCGAGCCGAAGGCGTATTATCACCGCGTAAAATCCATGATTTCTTCTTTCACTATTTCGGCCATTTTCAACGGATGTTTTCGCGCAAACGCCTCAATACGTTCAAATAGAACTCCTTGTTGACCGTCTGTGCCTACGGAACAAATTCATGAGGCACCCAACCCCGAATTTCCAAAAAAAAAAAACGATGAGTATCACCTTGAGTTTTGAGCGATTTTGGCTTTCTTTTTTTGGGTTTCGCTTGTGTTTTCCCCTCCATTCCGATGATAGTTGAATTGTTTGCATATTAAACTCATAAATCCATACTCATCGGCAGTTATGATGCTCTCCACGAATGTGGGGTTGGAATTCTCATGATCAAGCATGTCCAAAAAGATCTATTTACGGTACTCTTTTTGAAAAAAATTCAGCTTTACCGGGACGAGTCCACCAAAATTATTTTAATGGTTCACGAGAGTTGTCTCTTGCCATCTCTCCAACACTTGGCTGACGATTATCAAGCACCATATTTTTCACTTGTTTAATATTGGTTATTCGAAAAGCCTTTGTGTACCATTAAGCTCATTATATTTAATTAAGCCCTAATTTGTGTGCTACCACACCAAAACTTCATAGTGCCGCAATCAGAATTTAGCAAGAAAAACCATCTCAATTAATAATGAAATGATACTGCTAAAATCTCTTTCCTAAAATTCTTCGACACACATATTCACTTAGACTCAGTCAGCTCCTTTGGTCTGACCGCTTAGCTACTGCTTGTTGCACGTTGTTATACCATTAAAATTCAAATGTTTACAGCAACGACATTATAGCTTAATTGGGAAACGAGTTGAATGAATGCACATTTTGTTTGTGTTGTTGCTATGTAACTGTATAGACGACAACTGAGTGTTGAGTTGCTTGAATGCTTGTCTCCTGATGAGCCTTTTTGACTCCTTTTGGGCCACAATTCTCGCTCAACTTGTATTTTTTGCTAAAAACATGTTGTTGTTGTTGTTGTTATTATTGTAAATACAATTTTAACTTCCTTTATTTATATATACACACAACTATCTTGAAATGTTGCTGAAAATATGCCAGCAACGTCATCAGCTGTTTCAACTACACAACTCACACTGCGCTGCATTTCACATAACGGCAAACGTATTTCACATTATTGCCGGCCAACAACAACAACTCCAATGATATGCCCAGCATTCGGCAGCCTGTTGCTCTGTTTAGAGCGAAATTTATTCATTCTGTGAATGCTGTCAGCCGGCTTAGAATGCCACTGCGAGTGCGTGTGTGTGTGTGTGTGCTGCTGCCTGTTGTTGCATGCAACAGGCTGTTGACTAGTAACATACATATATACATGTATATCCATGTATTTATTGTATATATTTCTAAAAACTATTTACTACATTTGCCCGCCAGTCTCCAACTCTCGGCTCCGTGCTCGTGTATCGAGATGCATGCTGTTGTTGTTGTAGTTGTTATTATTGTTGGCATAATAACGTTTAGAGTAAATTGAATTTCCGAATTCAATGAATGAATTGGGTAGCGGCGTCCAGAGTGTGGGCATTTTAGTTTGATTATTTTGCGCTAGTTGCATACTTTTAGGAGCAACAGGCTGTTGCTGCACTACTACGCTTATGTACGCTTACATAACATTGTGCTTGTATATGCATTTGTGTGGAGCACGCTGTGCAATCATCTGCCAGCCTGCCATCCTCTCCTCCTCTACCTCTCTCTCTCGTTGCTGTGGCATCATCAGTTTAATTCGTCGGCAATGTGCAATGGACCGCAATACAATTGCTGACAATAAATGTCCATTGCTGCCGTTCAAGCCATCCATTCAAGGGTGGCCGATTTAGTTTTGTGCGCTTTATCTAAATTTTTTGTGTGCTCGACGATTCAATTTCACCGTTTTTTTTTTGTGTTTTGTGTTTTTGGAATTTCATTTAGTATTGTTTTGTTGTTTTGTTGGCAACTTTTTGAGGCATATTTCACAGGAAATTGCATTTCACTGTCGTCCACAAGCATTTCAATAGTTGTAATGTTGGAGTTTTAGTTTTCTGGTGATTTTCAATGTGTGCGCAGGGTTGTATCGGGGGCTTACACGTCGATTGTTTGTTGGGAAGTATAGTCTCCTTTAGGTAATTTGTTAGTAGGCACGTTGCATTTTGTTGAGACAACATTCAGTTGATATTGAATTGAATGGAAGTTTAATGATTTTACTTTAAAATCAATGTTATGCAATTTTTTACTGTTTAAATATTTTTATAATAAAAGTTAATACCGTTGCTGGCATTTTGTTTATTATTTTGAGGTTATAATTTAATGTTTCAAAAGAGGCTCCATTTTCAGTTATACTTCAACTAAGAACTTATGTCAATCATTTAACCAAAAATCTTCCTTAAAATTTCATAAAGTTATTCGAAGAGTTTTCACTTGTAATGAAAATCTCAAAACTTTTTTTTCAAAAATATATATTTACAACGTTTAATACTTGAATATAGAGTTTTTCTTCAGTTTAAAGTTGAAGAATTCAACAAGCAGTTTTTTCATTAAACTGGAAAGCTAACATATTTGAAAGCTCTGTAGTAAGTTTTTTATATTTGTGAAGCTTTTACAATCCATCACTTCATTTTACATTTCTGAGAACTTTATGTACATAAAATTTCATAAAATGATTTGAAGAGCTTTCATTTGTTATTTAACCCATAAAGCTTTTTTTCAAAAAATTTAGTTTTGCAACTTGAATATAGAGCTTTTCTTCAGTTTGAAGTTGAACAGATCAACAAGCAGTTTTTTTTATCAACTGGAGCGCTTACATATTTGAAAGCTTAACACAGAGCTTTTTTATATGTGAAGCTTTTGCAATGCTCTACTTCATATAACATTTCCGAGAACTTTATTCACATAAAGTTTCATAAAATTATTTGAAGAGCTTTCATTTGTTATTTAAACCAGAAAGCTTTTTTTCCAAAAATCTGGTATTGCAACGTTTAATACTTGAATATGAGTTTATGTCACTCAAGAGACAGAAAAGCTTTTCTAATATTTCATAAAATTATTCGAAGAGCTTTCATTTGTGGTTTAAATCTTAAAGCTCTTTTAGTTTTGCAACGTTTAATATTTGCTAATACAGTTTGTCTTCAATTTTAAGTTGAAGAGCTTAAAAAGCACTCTTTTTTATTAAGATGGAAAGCTAACATATTTGAAAGCTCCGTAGTAAGTTTTTTACATTTGTGAAGTTTTTACAATCCGTAACTTCATTTTACATTTCCGGGAACATTATTAACATAAAATTTCATAATTCAAAGAGTTTTCATTTGTAATGGTTTTATGGTTCAATAAAGCTTCTTTCCAAAAAATTTAATTTTTCAACTTGAGTATTGAATTTTTCTTCAGTTTAATTTTTCAACAAGCTGGTTTTTTTATCTAGCTGGAGCGCTAACATATTGTACTTGAAAGCTTAGCACGGAGCTTTTTTATATGCGAAGCTTTTGCAATCCACCACTTAATATTACATTTCCGAGAAATGTATCCACAGAATATAGTCAACGTTTTAAGAAATTATGCGGAACAAACTCAGTTTAATGTTATATCTAGAGCTTTTCAGATTTGGTTAATGGATACCTAACATGAAACTCTTAAATATATTCTCAACATTAAGTCTAAAGAAAATTTCATATTCTAACTTGTCTGGTGGATGAAATTTGATGTATAGGACTAGCTGAGGACTTTGTAATATTTTTTTTTAACTTTTTAAAGCTTTGTTCGTTTAAAGAGCTTTTCGTAACCCCTTTTCGCCTTCTCAACATATTTCAGTTGATATTACGGGAATCAAGTGTGTTTCTTTAAGACTCGTACTAGCTCTTAATTTTTTTTTTTGCAAAAATAATAATACTAGAAGTCTGCGCAGAAAGCTTTTTTTGGCTAGCAACGAGACTCAGAAAGCAACATAATACATTCTCGTTATTCCACCGCTATTTTCTATTTTCGAATGTAATCTCTTAGTATGGAGAGTTCTGAGTTGATCGAGGTCATAAAAACAAAATCGCTGAGGGGACTAGCGGCCATCTATCGGCCGGAGTCTGAAGTAAAATTATTGAGAATTGTATTAGCTTTTGGTTAGATGCCGCTAAAGAGACAAAATAATCAACCCAATATATCAGATTATCCTGAAAGTAGGCAATGTTTGGTTATGAGAAACTCTTGACTCTGACACATTTGAATCACTCCTAAATTCCATTCCAATAACTACACCCAAAACATACTGAAGAATAATTTTGTGTTTCTACTTTCAAGTGCATACATATCTACACTCAAACTTGCAACATGTGACTCACTCCGATTTCCAACCAAAAGTGACCACAAACCAACTACAGCACTTGACTGACTGGAGAACAAAACTGCCAAAACCTATTACACGAAATTTGCGGTCCGAAAGTCAAACACACACACACGCACACACTAACAGACACACACAATCACGCAAAATTCTTAAGCTGGCCATTTAGGCGCATTGAAATCGTGTTAAACCAATTAGATGCACTTAAGTGCGCACTTATGCAAGAGCAAGAGTTAAGTGCAACCGAGTACGGAGCAAAGCAAAACCAACAACAAACACTTTTGCATATGAAAGGAACCACAAAATTTTGTTAGACCACAGCCAAGCGTACACACATGCACACACATCCAATCAAATCGGCAAGTGCTCACAAGCAAATTTGTGAGGCAGCAAAAATGTGTCGAAAATGAAGTGTAAGTGAAACTTTATGCTGCCTGGCGAAGACTAGACACGACAGACAGACAGCGAACAATGGACGTGTATACCAAGCAGTATCCTCCTTTAATGCTGTTGCATGCAACTCCGTATAAATAGTGGCACACACGCACAAGCATGCGGCACATAAATGTAGCACAGGAAAGCTAGCGCAAATTGCCCCAAAAATCACGTGCTTACCCATGATGTTGCTATTAGGAGTAAAATGCGCTCGGGGGCCGTGGAGCCGTCGACTGCCACAGAAGTGTTACTTGTTAGCCACTGCCTGTTGTTGGTGGTCCGAAAAAACCCAAAAGTAACCAGGGTTAAGTGGCGCCTCTTAACCAAGCGATCTGGCCTTCAGTGTGCTTGCAACGACCACGAATGCAGGAGCTGACGGTGGCGGGTACTAATTGTGCAACAAAAACGAATATGAACACCGAAAAGCGGCAACTCAAGTGGCAAAAATGCAAAGGATACGCAGTTGTGGCAACAACACCAATGATAAAAGCAACAACATTGTTGTATGCAACAACAACAATAACAACAATAATGACTATAACAAAAACAATAACAACAAACCAAAAATAATAACAACAAAAACAATCACAACAAGCCCCTTTGTCAACAACAACAACTAAAACGTTGTATGCAACAACGTCGCCATTGCCGCACATATGGCAGCATGCAACATACACATCACCACGCCACATTTGCCATTCTCAATGGGATAATCAAGCGTAGTGATCGCCTTAATCTCCGACGCTCACACACGCACTCACACATACACGCACTTGCAACATTTGCATATGAAAAAGTGCATTGCCGAAAAAATATTGCGCGAATACACCGCCTGTCTGGCTGTGTGTCTGTCTGCCCGCGCTTTATTGCACATATGCCGTTATTTGCGCGGCATCCAAAAAAATAATGATAAACAAGCAGCCGAAAAAAGCAAAAAATGGCGAAAAGGAGCACACAAAAAACACGAAAATCGAATTGCATGGAAGTGTCAAGTGCTTCGCGCTCTATGCCGCTTCATGCGCTCGCCCTCCAGCGAGTCATTGGCTCGTTTGGTCATCACTCATACGCCCCGTGCGACAACGGCCGTGTTGCACGCGGATCGTTTGCCGCGTTGATGCTGTTAAATGCACACAAATGATTGCAGTGTGCGTCGCAATGCATGCAAATTAACCCATAACAAGCGAGCAGATATGCACACGCACACACACACACCCGCATCCATGTATGAAAGTGCAAAAAAAGAAACGGCCAAAACAGCAGACAGGAGCTAGAGCTGGCGAAAAAACCGCGTGGCAATAATACGTTGCACATGTGAGTGGGCTCAAGCGGTAGCTCAAGTAGCGCCGAAAAAATAAATCACAAATAAGTGAGATTCACTGAAGTTAACGCCGAAAAAAGGCGAAAAAGTAGAGAGAAAAGGGAAAAATTCAACAACTCGCACCACGTTGGTTGCGAAAACATTTGCATGCCAATATATCCTTGCCATGTTGTTATGCGTTTGCAATGTGTGTGTGTGGCATGTAACAGAGTGTGTTGCAAGTACCTATGTGAGTGTGTGGCATGTAGCAGAGAGCGTTGCATGTGGCAGACTATGCGTTGGATGTGCCAGAGTGTGTTGCAAATACCTTTGTGTGTGTGTTGCATGTAGCAAAGTGTGTATGTTGCATGTAGCAGAGCATGTGTTACATGTAGCAAAGTGTGTGTATTGCATATATCAGAGTGTGTTGCAAGTGGCTGTGTGTATGTTACCATGTAACAGTGTGTGTTTTGCGCGCCTGCTGCTGGTCGTTGATGCGGCCGGCTACTGTTGCATGCATAAATTCGACGCATTTAAGCCGTGAGCCCGTGTCGGGCATACAAGCAGACAACAGCTAAAGCGGCAAAAACAGCGAAAAACAGGACAAGCGTGTAGTGTCGGTGGCGGGCAACAAACTGTCGCAAGTATAGAAATCTGTTGCAAGTAGTGTGGCAGCGATTTTGTCTTATTTTCGGGGATTTTCTTTTTGCCGCTGAAAATTCGCTTCAATTTTTTTCACTTTTTTTGGCAGTCTCCATCGGCACAAGGATAAACAGCGCCCGAGCTGTGGCAAGTGTATGGAGTGGGGCAAGCTGCGGCCAGCATATGTGAGCGCCGAATCGCGAAAAGCGGTGTGGAAAAAGTCGCGTATAAATGGCAACAGCCGACAAGTGGCAAGTGACTTAAAATGCAACAGCAGCGCACATCAACGTTAATGCCAACAACAACAATAAGAATAATGAAAAAACCATGAAGTGGGATAAAAACGCTCATAACTTTATCGTTTTCACACGTTGCATTTGTAGTTGGCATTTTTTGGTTGCTTTTCGTTATTTCGCTGGCTGATGCGCTGCATGGCTGGCTGGCTGAATGCCGCTTTCGTTAGCTCGATGCTGTTTTCTTTAATTTTTTTTTGGGTTTTACTTTCGGCACTTACTTTGCATGCAACATGAGGCAGCATGAATTGCAAACAAACAAACAAATGAATGTGTGTGTGAAAAAACTGGCACGCAAATACACAGACACAATTGCTTGCACACATGAATAGCGGCACTTGTTGCCGCCAACACTTTTGGCATTTTTCAGCACCGAAAAAAATTCGAAATAAAATAAAAAGGCAAAAATTCAACCAAAGTTTCAAGCAATGGCAAAGTGCTGTGGCACGTTGTGCAGACAAGCTGTGCCACCGACAAACGGCTGCTGTCTGCAGTTCGCCTCCTGGCCATTGCATAAAGTGCTTGCTGCAGCTGCAGCCACCAATAATCTAGTTAACGTTAAATGTTGATGATTTCGTGGCCGAATTGAGGCACTTGGCAGTCGCGGCTTTTTCACTTGCACACGAATCGGACACATATAAGTTCCGATTTATGGCGTTCGCAAGTGGTATGAAATCTTATAAGCGCTCTTCATGAGTCATAAAATAAAAATTCATTGAATGCCGCATTCATATTCGTAATTTACTCAGTATTTTATATGAACATAAGTACCTGGTTCTGAGAAAGAATTTGATGTTTAAATAAGAAACTTGTTGCTTTGTAAATGTCTTCAGCAAATGGCGTTTGCAATAAAATTTAGTTGCAATAAAAATTTAAGAATTTATTGCATTGTATATCGATATACTATTTTATCGATATTTTGTTAACGATATTTTTATCGGTACATTATTTTAGTTTTTAAAATTGTTTTAGAAGAAGCCTTTTTAATATACAATTGCTTACGGATTTGTTATGTTATCGACATTTTATTTTGTCGATATTTTTTTATCACTACATTACTTTAGATCTTAAGTGAGTATTTGTAATTTTTTAAAAATAAAATTCTATCGATTTTTTATGTTATCGACATTTAATTTTATCGATATTTTTTATCGCTACATTACTTTAGTTTTTAAGTCAGTACTTGCAATTTTTTTAAAATAAGACTTTTCAATATACTTTTGTATATCGATTTATTATTCTATCGATTTTTTATATTATCGACATTTACTTTTGTCGATATTTTTTATCGCTACATTACTTTAGTTTTTAAGTGAGTATTTGGAATTTTTTTAAAATAAAATTCTATCGATTTTTTATGTTATCGACATTTAGCTTTATCGATATTCTTTATCGCTACATTACTTTAGTTTTAAGTCAGTATCTGCAATTTTTTAAAAATAAGACTTCAATATACTATTGTGTATCGATTTATTATTCTATCGATTTTTTATATTATCGGCATTTACTTTTATCGATATTTTTTTATCGCTAAATTACTTTAGTTTTTAAGTGAGCATTTATAATTTTTTTAAATTAAAACTTTTCTATATACTATTGCATATTGATTTGTTATTCTATCGATTTTTTATGTTGTTAACCTTCAATTTTATCGATATTTTTTACCGTTACATGATTTTAATTTTTAAGTGTGTATTTATATTTTTTTGAAAGAAGCCCTTTCAATATATAATATTATTGCTTATCGATTTGTTATGTTATCGACATTTCCACCATTATTTTTAATTAGACGATATCTTTTACATTCAGTATTTGTGACTTTGGCTAGGTGTAAATATTATTTTTTCCTCTAAATATTTGTTCCCTAAAAATAATATCTTATTATTCTCATTCATATGCCTTCATGTAAATTACTTTCAATCAATAAATTCCATTGTTATCGTTTTTCGTATCGCGGTCGCAGACGTGGTAATGCTCTTGTACCAATATATTTAAGAAATTTTACGCTACAATTTTTCGTATTTGTAATGTTTTTACAGTTAATGTTTATTTTTAAAATTTATTGATTATTTTTTAATAATCGATTTTAAGATTTTTATAGTGTGTATCTATATTCTCACTTAATTTTAAATTTTAGCACATGCCTTCACTACTGAATGAAATATATTATAATATATTATTGAGTTTAGACAAACTATTTATTAAAAAGCAAATCGTTCAACTAGTAAACGATAGCACTGTGCGTTTGTCACCCGTAATAAATAAAGATTTTTTGGCATACATTTTTTGTGTTAATTATAATACGGACAAAGACACCATTGAACAACTATTTTTTGGGAATACTTACACATATGCATACATACATAAATACCTAGTGAAATATTGTGCTTTTTTATATTTTCGATTATTAACAAAAACAATGAAATATCGATTAATTAATTTTCCATTGCTAAATTATGATAACCTCACCTACTCGAAGTCATCTTTTGCCAATTAAATTCAATTACAGAGTAAGCAAACCCTTTTTGCTAAAAGATCATTCAAATATTATCAATGAAAAGAAAACTTCGATAACAAAAAATGTAGAATTTCCATTCAATATTTTCGATAAAAAAATTGAATTTTTCAGACTGATCGATAATTAGAAATTTCGATTAATGTTGTCTTAGAGTTGGGAGGCTTCACAGTTATTGATATTTAAAAAAATAATGAGAATAAGAAATCTTTTGATAGTTAATTCAATTAACTATTGGGTTCATTTAAATGTTGTCGTTAAATAATAATTTCGATAAATAATGGGCGATATTAAAAATTCTACAATTTCAAGTCAATGTGGCCGATAATTAATATTTCGATTAAAAACTATCGATTATAAAAAATCGATTTTTTTCAAACTGATCGATACTTAGAAATTTTGATTAATTTTTTGTTGGAATTTGGTAGATTTCACAGTATATGATGAGAAATCTTTTGCTAATCGAGTGGGCAAAATTTTCTATTAAAAGTTCATTCCAATGTTTTGATTAAATAGAAAAAGTCGATGAATAATTGTCGATAATCAAAAATCGATAATGTCAAATCAATATGATAGTTCATAAAAAATCGAAAATTTCGATTAAAATTTATCGTTAAAAATTATACATTTCCAAAATTAGAAATCTTTTACCAATTAATTCAATTAACTTTAGAGTAAGCAAAATTTTATGTTGATAGTTTACTCAAAGGTTATCATTAAATAGAAAATTTCGATGCATAACTGTCGATTGTAAAAAATCAAAAAGTTTTTAGTCGAACTCGAATCAACGAAATTCGAAAATTTCGATTAAAAATCTTCCTACAAACTGCAAAATTTCGCTTATTAGAAATTTTGTTTAATATTGTATTAGATTTTTTGAGTTACTCAGTTATTGTCATAAAGAAATTGAATTCCTACTAATTAGTTATCGATAGTTATCGATTGCACATAATTGGTAGATCTTTTTATTACGTGTTTTAGATTTAGAACTTCGAGTGTTACTCACTTTTAGTCTTCCAAAAAGTCGCTATACTTCTGAGGCACAATCATTTTGTCTCTAATCACCACTTTGTACTAAGATTGTTATGGCAGCTAAAGAATTATACAAGTGTATCAAAACCTGGAATTTTTGCTGCTTCTAAAAGTATTCTCAGTCACTATCAAATTTTAAATTGCATTGTTAATGATTCCAGATTTTTCTTAATCATTCTTGTTAAGCGTAATTTTTAAACCCTATCATAAATTACTCATACGCCCTGTACAACATTATAAAATACAGCTTAGTTGTGTTAGTAGCGCAATAATTATTTCTATTTGTGACGTGTTCAAATTACTTTGAGCCACGCAAGCAGCCAGCAGCTACCAGCTAGCAAACTAAACCCCAACTACCCAGTTCAAGTCACGATTTTCTATTACATACATATGTACATACAAACTATGTATGGGGGGAAACGAGATTACTTAGGAAGAATTTAGGAATTCACCAGAAGTTGCATCATTACAATTTGCTAAGAAATTCATAACTAAATTGGAAACATTGCTGTGGTTCAACTGGTTTTTCACACAGCATTTAATTGCGAAACCGAATGCGAAAGCCAGTAGGCAACACAAACACCAGCCACCTAACGATGTTGACAATATGCTGCCACTGCAACCGCAAATCTACAGCGATGCCGTTGTCACAAGCGCATTGGTCAGTCGATTTTAATTTATAAAAAAAAGTTTGAATTTTAGTTTTTTTTTTATATTTTTTTTATTTTTTTTTTACATTTTCTTCTATAAAAAGTCGAGCTTTATTATTAAGAAAAAATACACTGGAGTAGTAGACCGCTGCCATTATACCTATGACAAAATGCAATTGAAATAAAAAGTAGACAAAAATGTGAAATGCATTGCAGCTTAGAATAATAATGAAGAGCGGCTTGAGAATTAATGCGAAAAATGCAATGAAAACCTTGAAATCGAAAGCAATTGATTTGAAATTGAGAAAAATGTAAATTTCAAAATAACCAAAGCGCGCTGACACACAAACACACACACTAACACAAAAAAATCGACAAATGTTGTTGCTAATATATCTTATTTGTTGTACTTGTTGTTGCTGTCGCTGCATTTGAGGTGTGCGCATTGCCGCCGCCGCCGGACTCACATTTCGTGGCGACAGTCATAGCGCGCACCCAACCCGCGCGCCCCGTTCTAAGCATCCAGCTAACACTCCAGCCAGCTAGCTAGCCAGCGAGCGTGTGAGCAGCGCCCAATTTCGATTTTAATTCCGCATACGCGCCGCACGCTGACAAGGCCAAACTGGACGCTGGCGGCGACTGCAACTGTCAACCCGCACATACACACACACATATACACACAAGTTTACATATTCGCAAAGCGTGTGAGTGCTAAGCGTCGCCTGAAATGCTTTCGGAAACTCGTTCGCCGCTAATTTGAATGCGACGTTTTACTGATTGCCGCGTTTTCTTTGCTAAAAAAAAAAAACGCCTGAGTATACAATGTATTAGGTATTCAAAATAGTTGGCGTGTAATTCGAGCAAATCGGTGCGGTGAGTGGTTGAAGTGGTGACGGTCAGGTCTAACGGCGGCGGATGTTAATGGCGAGCGAAACCGGTTTGCGAATTCTTTCTTGTTATTAAAAAATAATTATATAGTATGTGTACATATGTATGCAATACTAGGAAGAAGGTAAAAAAATAAGTAGGAAAATAGGAAAAAATAAAAAGAAAAATACAAAAATGAGAAGAAGTAAAAATAATAAGAAGAAAAAGAAAAAGTAGTATTAGAAGAAGAAGAAGCGCGTATTAGAAGCCAGGCAGCTGCAAAGTGTGTCGTAAAAAATGCGAAATGACGCGCTAATTGTGCACACTATTAATACGCGTCTAATTGTTGCAATAAAATGGGAAGACACACACCTACACTCATATTTAGCCAGAGTTCCAGCCAGTGATTTGCCCGCAAAAAATGCTCTAAATGACAGAAACAAATGACGCAGAGTGTAATATTGGCGTTTAATTAAATTCTGTGGCATAAGCTTTTATGCAGATTTTTATTTGAATTTTGAGAGCGGATATAAATAAGCTTGACGCACTGTGCTTCATATATATTTAGTAGCTCTGGAAGCTTCTTTGTTCTTTGGTTGACATAAATATTTTGTTATGATTCTCGTGTATTAACTACAGTTGTGATTTTTATAAAGTATTTTTTTGCGAAAGATTTCACCCTGTACTTTAGGGTGGGGCTTGGAGCTCTGAAAAATAGGTTAATGGACAACTCTACGGTTAATTATGTGTACAGTGACGAGCAAAAATGCAATGCCAAAGTGGCGAACATCTGAACGCTTTTGCTCGCCACTGTAAATATATGTATATGTATGAGATCATGGTTTTAGAGTAGTACATTTCCTACAAAACTATGAGTTTTCCGACTTTTATGTTTATTTTTCTATTGAGTTATAAAATTCATAAAAAAACGAATGTCTTTTAAACAGTTAGGTTGATGAAAAAATCGTACGACACCTTTTTGCAAAGCATTAACTTTCCTAGCGAGCGGAGAAGTCTTCCGTTACAATTAAAATCTCATACTTGGAGGGACGTTCTTACATATTTTTGTGAGTATATAATATTTTTGGTCTTTTAGACTCAATCAGATTTAGATTCGAAAAATATTGGCAAATTTTCATGTTAACCAGGTTTGCTAAATGCTGAAAATTGTGTAGTCATGACTACCAACATTGGAGCGAGAGTTTAAATTTCGTTATTTCAGCTCAGTGGAGCATTTCTGCTACTGGAGGTCTGCCTTTATTAAACTTAAAATTGCAGAAACCTTCAAAGGGTGCCCCGTCTCAAAGCTCACTAATTTGCTGTTGTTTGCGTTATATTTTCACAATTGTCGTCAAATTTGCGTCGTTGCTTAGAAGTAACATATAACTTAAAAAAAATCGCTGCTCATAAAAGTATGCTTCCACAAATTAATATCGCGCCCAAAGGTATGCTATATAAATTTTATTTTGCTACTACTCTTTTGCGAGTGATCCCTATTAAAAGTTGTTTCTACTGTAAAATATTGGCATATAATATATTTATTATGATGCTTATGTATGTAAAAAGTAATTCTAAACTAAATCGTTTATATCTTACTTTGCAGAAAACCAAGAATACATGGAGCAAAACCCAAAGCGTGAAAGTGTTGGACTATTGAGGGTATGGTTCATAGCCAACTTCAACTTTTTTTGTAATATTTTTTATTTTTCATCGCCTTTGTAGTATCGTGTAGTTCTCTCGCAATTAAAAAATAGTTTGACTCACAATTTCGAATGCATGAGTTGATTAGATCTTCTGACAGTGCAAGTTCTGCAATTGTTTGCATAATATTACTGTACATTAGATATTAATAATTTCTGGTAATGGCTGGTTTACACAATTTTTTGGTGGGCTAATTTGTAAACAAAAAAAAATGTCTTTATTTTGCTAAATTGATTTGTTTGACTTGAGATTAGTGTTCTTATTATCTAAAAAATGAATTCTATATGGTAAATTTACCACATCAATTAATACTTTGGAACGTTTTCGATGGACGCAATTTGAATTTCGAATTTCACACCATAGAACGACTTTTGGGGGTATTTTGTTGCGGATGTAAGGACCTTCAAATTATAAAAAAATCAGCTGACAGTAGACAGTAGAGAGATATATGCCAAGAGTAGACAACAAGAACTCGATATATACTAATAATATATAATAGGAAACCATAACCATACTAAACAGCTTTTATTCTCGACTTGATTTTGGAAGGCTTTTTTGTCGAAAAAACTCTTGACATGAGGTGTTTTGTTTGTTTTTGCATCACTGATTCCCATAACGGTAATTTTTTCATATGTGATAAATGATTAAATCTGTTATACAAAATCTTAAAACTCTCTAAAAATTAGTAAATATTTTGCGTCATAAAAAATGAAGTTCTTGGTTTTTCGAACGCTCTCAAACATTCCATATGAACTATATGGACCATATTAGTATATTAATAGTTCTGCTTTTTATTAGCTTTCTACTAACAATCGTTATTTATTCTATTTCGCACTTTTTCTCGTTTTTCTCGCATTTACAGTGGCAATTAACTTGCGAAAATTTGTAAATAAAATATTGCATTTCCTCATTTACTTAATCTCCCAGCCATTTGCAGCCGTACTTAGCCATATACTAGACGTGTGTTTGTATTACTTACGACTGCAATTGAATTGCTTATTTATACTAATATTCATATTTCATAAACTCATATTTAATTGGCCGTCTAACAACAGTATTATACTCACATAGGTATAATACTTTGCGACGCGCTATTATTATTAACCACATTGTGATTAATCATCTGTCTCTCTGCCTGTCTGTAATATGCTGTCTCTCTACGTCAATATGTACATATGTATGTGTATAGATTTGTATGGGTAGGCAATTAATGTAAACTGTTGTTTTTACTAGTCTAACTGAATATTGCACATTTGAAAATTCTAACCCAAATGTCGGTGCAAAGGTAAATAAATATTCAAATTATTAGAATTAATTACACTAAACGCCTAAGGGTTTTTCAGCGATACATTTACATATGTGTATGTATGTATTTATTTGTATGTACTTGTATGTCAAATTATTGCACGTTTATGACATATATATATATGAATTGCGTATGATACATACATATACTCGACCGTTTGCAGCTTTTTATATAAACTCAATTAAATTTGTATATATTTTTGTTTTCTTTGCGCTAATTTCTAGTATTGTAGGTTTTCCAGGAACTTTCGGAATTTCGAGAAATCGCATGACTATCGACATTCAATTTGTATTAAAAACGATTTTACTTTTTCTAATTGGTTAGGTCAAAATATGTATATACAATATATGTATATATTTCTGTATAGGGTGTTCTTTTAGTTCCTAATTTTTTTTGATGTCGATTTGAAATTTTGATTTCGTGCTTTTTTCCGTAAGGGGCTGCTCATTTGTTGGAACTGGCGATATCGGAGCACTACATATCATACAAACT